>JAECUM010056547.1:0-13396 GCA_016617855.1 Megalonaias nervosa | reverse complement strand
AAAATTTTTAAAGCAATTTATTTTTATGATTACACGCTTGGCATTCATTTCATTGGGTTAATATAATAATGATATCAGGTAAAAAGAACAACAAACAGTTGTAATCTTTGAGGTACGCCACGATTTTCCAAGTAGGCGACTATGCTATGTTTGGGGAACAAGAACAGAGAACTTGTTGACATCCTGTAGTTAGAGGAGAAAGTTTTGTAAGACATACAATTATCACATGTGTTAATTTCAATCTCTTTTGATAAAAATTTACAAAAGGTGTACTTGGAAAAGAAGAATGCCAGAAATTGACACTTATTTGAAAGGGCATTCTAAAGTTGTATATTAGCTGAAATATTGTAATAAAAATAATTTGCCTTTAAATAATTAAGATTCAGGTACTTTTAAACACAACAAAAATTTGATGGTGCGATCTGAGATGGAAACTAATAATGACTGCGTCCAGGAAAGATTTGTATAGATCAGAAACAGTCTTTGCAAACTTGAATGTACATTACAAATGATTAAGCCATGAAATATTAGATATGTGAAGATACGTGATAAGTTTTGGACCGGCTGTTTATACTTTACAAATATAAGTAACAAAAATAAATACTAAAATACAGATACTTTCCAATGCAAATATCCAGCCCACTCAAAGACGTGTCCAATTCCAATATGTACCCTTTATAAAAGATAAAACATTTGCAATATGCTTGTACAATGGTGGCATAATTTTCAAAATAGTTTGGGCTTTTATAAAGTGTTGATTCAGTCAGTCAGTATAATTCATATACAATCTACAATATGGGAGGACTCTATAGCTGGCTCTAAAGAAACAACAACCATACATTTATAACACATAATAAATTGTACTGAACTTGATTAACACAAGAGAAGGAATTAATTGCTAGGAGATAAATCATGCATTTCAATACCTCGCCAGAACACTACTCAGAGAAGGAGCAAAAATCGTACATTGTGAGAATAAGCAATGGCCTATCGTAATTCATTCAGATGGTTAACAACATGTGCGATAGTATAGTATTTGATTAACAATTAAGAATTTTAACATATCTCGGGAACTACAATACTCAGCATATAGAGTCTTACAGGCTTCGTGCACATGTATATATAAATAGATTCTTTCTTGATATATATATATATATATATATATATATATATATATATATGTATGTATGTATATAATGTTTGCAGAATGTACAAGAAACAACGATCCTCTGCTCGTTAAGGACCAGACGCCTATAATAATTTCAGTCTGCATAGGGACGCTCGTGATTGTATTAGTGATTGTAATAACAACTATCATCAAATGTTGCCTCAAAAAGGAGCAACGGTAAATATCCATACTTATATCCACAAGTTGTGACTGTTGGTGTGTTTGTAGTATCATCAGAGTGCCATGTATACTCTACTATTACGTGTGCATTCGCATTTTTCAGAGGTCTTTATTACAATATAGACGATTAGAATGTGTGTAAATGTTAGGAGTCGTATGTGATTTCTGAATTATTTATGTCTTATACATTCGATGAAAATAGCATTATAATGCATCTGATTTTATACCATTTCAAGTTAAATATTGTATCAGCGAGTTCAGGTTTTTTCGGTCATTACATAAATGCAAATTGCACGTTTCGTTTTGCTCCCATTGTGTTTATTTTTCCATAGGATTTCATTTATACATTTATTAGTCACGTGTTCCAATATCATATCTTTGCAAATGAGGAACGTATGCACTTGATCCTTTCAGAATCGCTGGAAATATTGAAATTAACGTCACAATACCAACAACCAGGGTGGGGAAATTTGACAAGACTTTGCTGTTCTGCAGTCAGCAGAGCCTGCGGAATAATGGTATCGAGGCAAAAGAAAATAGTGACGACTCTCACAATGCTGCTAAGAATACAAGACCAGGAACTCCAGGATCTATGTCCTTTCAGAAGATTTACCTAGACATGGAATTGCCCGAAAATTAACCACGATGTGTATCATGACATCCTTTTGCAGTACTAAATACAGCATTACTTCGATTTACTTCTTCATTTGTAAAATCCATAGCTAGTGCATTTCAGCATTGTTCTAGCAACATAACAAAATAGCACAGAACAGTAGTGAAAAGAGAAACACATATACGAGGGTGCGCAGCCAAAGTTGCAAATATATATATATGGCACTGATTTCGGTATAGAAAGTTAATATTCATTTGGTATGTTTAATATTTTCGTATATGAAAATATATATTGATGCAGCTTTAAATATGGTGTCTATTCGCTGAATTCACCTTTAAAAATATCCTGCAGAACAAAACTTACAATCATAAGATATTTATATCAATTTTTAGTTTTCTGCCAAAGCAATATTATTGATGAAATGAAGGAGAATCTGTTGAAATGTTTGTCTTTTGTTAAAGCCCTCTCTAAGCCGTTTGATCTTCGAGCAAAAATGATATAGTAATATATGATATCATCTCTGTTTAAGAACGTATCCTTTAATAAGATGTATTTTCGCTGACTTTGCTTCCAAATAGATTATAATATTTTTTATTGTGTGTTTATAGTTTACTTTTTATTGAGTAATTTTTTGTTTGTTTGTAATATTCTGATTTCATATGTAGTAGACATTATCAGATTTGACAGTTTTGTTCTCACAAAAAAAAGCTCTTGAGTCGCATTTTGGGTATGTATCTTGGGTATATATATATATATATATATATATATATATATATATATACTGCTTATATATATATATATATATATATATCTCTTTGTCTACATTATTCCTGTCTCTACGTCCATTCCCTTCCTGACGTAGTTACAGTGTATATTAAAATCTAATTGATTAACATGCTGTCAAAATGGCAAATATCGGAGCAAGTTAATTCAAAGCAATATAACAGCTGAATATATGTCTTTGACAGCAATATGCTTTTAAGAAATTAAACTGACCATTATGGAGATTTATAATGACATATGTATTCATGTTTCGCTGTTTCGTTCCAAACGATTTCATTACAGACGGAAATGTATAGATTTTATAAGTGTGATTTCTATACAGCGTATTAAATTAACGAATGGCTAAGGTCAAACTAAAAGCAAAGAAAACTGCAAGGCACTCAATATACTGAGTACAATGGGCAAAATATAAAGAAGATCGTAACTTTCCTTGCACAATTTGTTCGGATATGTATCCATCAGTAAAGCGTTTCCCAAGGATTTATCGAAAGGAGACCTATCAATACAGAATTACTAAATAGGAAAACGGGTATTATTAAGAGTTGGAATGAATAATTTGAAGAAAAACTACAATTCGGAATGTATCTACAATATTTATGTATTCATTTGCGGAAAGATTTTAACTCTATTGTACTTTGTTTGCATTTCGGTCAATGCAAAGTTCTCGTATAATGCGTTTTAGTTACTGTCAATTTTCTTTTCTTCTTTTATCTTTTGCATTTAGAATTGTGTTTGTGCTTATTCATCTTTTGACGGAACGCCAGAAAGCAAAGTATTACCGATTGACATCTTGATTCTAAAGGAAAACAGCTGCAGAGATCGAAAATCTCTGGTAGTGATAAAAACTCTGGTGTTGACAAAAATAAACCACTTATTTACGTATCTTGGTAAAGCATTCCGGTAATTTATGCAATCATATCTTCTACGAATAAAAACTAAATGCAGTATATTGATTCTATTCTATGCAGTTTTGACCATCACTTATGGCCTAATTACACTCAGAGTATGTAATTACACATCCTCCTAAATTAATGAAGTGATGCTTTATCTCTAAAATGTAGACCTTACATCTGTAGTTTCCAAAATTCTATAAAGAAATAAAGTTTCAATAAACTGGAGATGAATTTGCTGACCTCAAGTGTTATTGCCCTTTGCATAAATAACTCAGTCTAGCTCATTGTTTTATAACGTTTCCTTGCATTATCGTGTTTCTCGTAGCATTTGGATTTTGTAATAGATTACTATTCATTGCTTTTGCTTTTTGTAATAGATTGCTATGTGCTTTATACATTCCGTGTGGATTAATAGAACATAACTTAGTTTAGGGCAGGTTTAATAGCCCGATTTCATCTTGATTTTTTTTTGTTTCTGTTGACTACTTACATCATCAGGTTTTATATATTTTTCATCCAATAATAATTAAACATTCCTGACATAAAATTGCAAGTGACATGTTGGACAAGCGATCTTAATCAAATTGCTAGTATAAACTTACTTTGTTCCTTTCTCTACATCATACTGGCCCTATATCTTTGACACTTGTTCTCCAACTTTCGTCCTTGCATATGTTAATATCTAATCAATTAATAAGTTCGTAGTATGCATATCAATACAAAAGTACGAATATTAGATAATATGAAAACTATTTTTAATATCCCATGATTACTCCGTTTAAGATATTTGTGAAACAAACTTAATAAAATATTTGACACAAGTCGTTAGTTCAAAACAATAAAAAGCGTTTAAAATGAAACATTTTCATGGCAGAAATTTAAAAAGGAATTATTTATTCATGTTTCTCTGTTCAGTTCCAAACATGCCCATTGCAGACGGAAATTTATGACGGCAGGTTTAGTAGTGCATTCCTTCAGATTCTATATTGTGATATCTACACAGCAGATTGATTAATCTCAAACTTAAAGGAAAGGAATCTGAAATCGCGCAATTTACTGAGAGCGGTACACGAAATACAGAGAAAAGATACGTTGTGCGTCAATGAAAGCATTTTCCAGTGAAGGATGTGTTTCAATAGGGACTACTAACGAGGAAAACGTCTGTTTTTTTATAAACAGGAAATGAGTAATTGTTCAAAACCAATGCCGAACATAATGCAAAGGCAAAACATTATCGGTCTGCAATTTGTAGCTTATCTACTCAATGTATTTTCATACTGCGGAATTATCTCACTCTGTTGTAATTTACGCACATATCATCAAGCTGCATTTATTATTTGTATAGTTTAGATAGTTACTTTGTTTTTGAAGTGCTATATTGTAACTCTCTTATCTTGATTTTGGTTACTTTCTATTCTTTCGCTTTTTGTCGTTATATGTTCTTATTTATGATTGGAAGGAACGCCTGAGTGCAACGTGTTATTGTTTAATATCCTGCTTCGAGAGGAGAACAGCTGAATATTGAATATCGATGATGACGAAGAACACTCTGTCGCTGACAATTATGATATGGGTACTATATTTCCACCTAAATACACTTTTCCATTAATAGCTTTTCTATAGCAATGCGATTTTATATCGGAAATACAGACAATAATAATTCAATAAGTGTTATACATTAACTAAAAAGAGGGTATTTCCAAGAAAAAAAAATATTTAAACAATGAGAAAGTATATTAATTAGTAGTGACTTCATAAATCTTGTGACTCACCGCATCTTCTAAGGAGCTGAAACATCCACTATTTAATATACAAAACGACAGTGTTTTTCTACTGCACAGTTCGTTTCCATTTATGAATAAGCTTCCTGTATGTTCGTGTATTATATTGTCTAGTGTTTGACCGTATTTAATAGTTCTTGTGAGTTTAATTTAATGAGCAAACGTGTAAAAAAAACCAGCTGTATGTCGTCATTTGTCTTTGAAACCCGATTCTATTTGACTCTTTGTCTTTCGCTTAAACTTCATGTTGATTATCGAATGTATTATTTCAAGACGATATAATTGCAGCCTTTGTATTTTGATGAACGTCTTCTCATCTTGGTCTCTATACTGCATGTTATCCGTCGATCTATAAATGTATCTTTTAATCTCTGCAATCTCACTCTGTATTGACATGCATTTTATGATCGATATTATGAATTTATAACGTGAGAGTATATATATATATATATATAATATATATATATATATATATATATATATATATATATATATATATATATATATATATATATATATATATATATATAATGAAATCTTTCAGATATAAGTAAATTTTTGATTTTATTAGTTGTTTTGATACAAGATTAAATTATATCAATTTCTTACTAAGTAGAGATGGAACTCGAGCCACATTGCTTTGGCACATATTTTTATTTTATTTATTGAGCGTACCTTATATTTCTTTATATCTTTTTGGGCTGCCTTTAATAGCCTTTTAATAAAATATTTACTATTCTATGAAATTAATAGCTGTGTATAAGATAATTTTAAAGGATAAATAGAAGATTGGGAGGTCTGCTCCTTCAGACTTTTCACTACTGCATGATCTAAATTTTAAACTAATTCAATAAGAATGAATGACAATTACTGAGGAACCTCAATAGAGTATGAAGCAGAGAGATGAAGGCCGGATCTCCTTGGCAATAACTTTTAAGGTGTCCTGTAGCAACAATTAGGCGATATATTTAAAAAATATAATTTTTTTTTCATGATATAGTTTTCAAGACAAAGGCATAGTATTAGCATCCATTTGTTTCTCAGTTCTGTGTAATAGCTGCGTTATTACATCGATCAAAAAAGAAGTTCCCTAACTTTACAATAATTTTAGGACAGCAACTTTTCATAGTGTACATATAATGCTTCAAATGCTGTATTTTGTTAAATTAATAAATATTTTCACAAAAAAATTGAGAGACTTTTATTTTCATTAATACATTTCTGCCTCGGATTGATACAGAGAACATTGCTGAGGGCATATACTGTAGAAACTTGACAGACCGGTTCAACAGAGTTCAGAGCGAATCAATTAACCAGTAGATTTTAATGATTGTGACTTTACTTATAATGAATAATATATGAAAGAGTATCGTTTTCATTCAGATGGGTTAGGCGGAATTTTGTTTATTACAGGGAGAAGAATTTATTTTTGGAGGTGGTGTTGGCTAAAAACTCCCCAAAGAATACATCATGTTCATGACAACACACAGTTCCCGCGAAAATACATTTGAGAAATTGAATTAAATTCAATCCAATTTTACACAATTAAAGGAAACATTAGGCTGAATAATGATGTTAATAATTGCGATATCATCCTCGCATGACCAAGAGTTGCACTGTTTTCTCTACCCCTATGACCGCCTCATTTCAGCTTCTTTACGTCAAGGAACGATTATAGCCTGAATATACCTCTCCGTTTGTTTGTACCCCATACCGATTTCAATAACGGAAACGTTTAATGTGATAAAAAGTGCACGTGACTTAGTTAAATCGTTCATTGATTTATAATTTCTAATTGATTGCGACCAGAGTGGCCCTAACACTGGCATCCGCTGCGCCTTTCATGCTTAACATATTTTCCATCCTAACACGGCACCATATTGCGTACGCTATGGGAGAGTTTATTTTCCTTAGACAACAGAGTGACGTAATTCCATCCTATTCGATAACTGCAGGATAATTCCGTAAATTACCATAACGTTGAGAGTTTAGTTATATCATTTTGCACACATGAACATATAAATTGCACTGCATGTTAAATCCACGTGAAAGGCAAATTTGTAATTGTCATTCTCTCCCTTTGCTTGATTCAATATTGTAACTATCGGAAGTAGACGACGTAGCATTTTCCTTCTATGTGCATACGTGTAGTTGTGCATATACCCCTTCGCTGAAAATAAACTTGGCCAGGAACTGGAAATGACTGGCGAGCAGGATCGTCTTTTACACCGAAAACTTCCATTCGGAATGAAACACTCAGAAAATAACGGTGTTAACCCACCCCCACCACCCGGCATAATCAGGTTTGAAATTATAAATGAATAAATGAACTAAGTTCTGTGCATCTTTTATCTCATTTGTGCTTTTCTTTTTTTAAATCGGTACTGCGGTATAAACAAACGGGAGGTATATTCAGACTATGGTGCACATCATCATGCCCTAGGCATTACTAAATACAATCATTTGTGTCTTCTTTAACTTAAGTGTTAAGAAATTAGAGATTTGTTGATTTATTATAACAAGTACACCAAACAAAATGGCTTGCAAATAACCCCGCAAAATTTAAAAGTTCTTGAAGAGACAACTCCTTCTATTCTCAAATGTCAATCGCTAACTTCTTTGAGTCAAAGAAGGAAAATTGTTTTTGTTTAATTCTAATGTGAGTACTCGTTCTACAATATATTGTGACATATGGAGAATTCGATCGATTAATCTCGCACAATAGGCACATCTTCATAGGCTGTCTGTATGACGATCGTTTGACTGGTTGATAATGTCCCAGTGCAGTAAGTATAGACAACAACAGTAAAATATGAACTGCTTTTAATAATATAAATATATTAAATTTATTTTGTACACCATGCAATCCTGATATAGAAGTGCCGTTAGCAATGTTTGCATCAACTTGATGACTAATAATGCCATGAATTATGTAAAACTAATTATGTGTCTGTCTACTTGGTTGTAAGTGCTTATCTATTCACAAATGAATACACATTTATATATTCACGTCGGCAGTAACTGGCAGGGCTCCCTCAAGTACTAACAAGAAGAGATATTTTGATACGTCACAAGCTGCAACACAGGAACGTTATTCAATGACCTGTTGCACAGATATAAAAAAGAAACATTCAAAATAAATAGTTGTTTTTCAACACACAGTTCCACAAAAAATAAATATACAATTTATAGTAAAATACAAATAAAAATATTTGAATGGACTTTGATTAAGTTTCATAATTAAATACGACACAATTTTTAAATTAAGTTGTTTTATTTTCTGAATATTGATGCGTATTTTCGTACATGAATACTTCAATGATAGACAACGTTTTATTTGGTACACTAATCATTTTGTTCTCTTCCAAAGGTAGTGGAATGCATATTATTATACGGAAGCAAGAACCTATGATACCTTTGAGAATTACAATAACCCCGAATACATCATTGAAATCGGGTATGCATTATTATACATGAGCTGTGAACATTTTCTTTATAAATAGTGTGTCTTTTTTATGTGGCTTTACTGTGTAATCATCAACAGAACAACTCCCCCTCCCCAAGAAAACCAACAACACCCCCCCCCCGAAAAAAAAACAACAAAAAAACAACACGCGCCAAAACAAAACAAAACAAACATCATGGTAGGGATTTCTTTTGGGAAAAGCTAGTCACAGCGCTGTCGTTACCCAATCAATGTTCTTAATCTGAAGGCTATTTTACAATGGATAGAATTGTCCTTTTGAGAAGCATAATAAACGATCGCAAGATCACTTCTTTGATAAAGTATTTGTGTACAGGACACTACTAAAACTCACTAGAATGTATAAATACTTGGAAAAGAATATAAATGTTCCTCGTTGTAGAAAAAGCTTTTAAGCGAGTATTCGCTCTAGAGGGAGAGTCCTGTAAGAAGCATGGAGCGTTCGAGACGATTGAATTGTTTATTGTATATCAGGGTAGTTAATACACCTTAGGGAAATATAAAGTCTGACCGAGTTAAGTCCCAAAAAATCTGGGGACTAGTTATTATCACCCTTTCGTATGCTAGATTGTTTCGTAGACGACACATTGGTTGGATTGATGATAAGATGGCATGTGTACGATCTATCAAGATACTAACATCATATGCATAATTGTAAATAGTAAACTACAGATACATATATTAAAAAAGTTATGTACAAGATTATTTTCGCATACTGGAGACATTAAGGCTTCGTTGCATATGTTCTCTAATTTAACAGGGTTGTCATATGTCTCATTAGATTTAGTTTTACAGGCTTCTATATAACTTACACGGAGCTGATCATGCTAGACACGTATTCTTCTCTAAAACATTCGAAATATTCGTGTTTTATGTCTAGTCGAGAAAAGCATCATGATATTTTATTTACGTAAACAGGTTAAAGGCCAGCAAATGAACAAGTGCAGCGAGCTGAATCGATTATCCCTTCAAAACTATAAGCTTTATTATGGATAGCTTTAGTGCTATTTACTATTGGTTGATAGAAAAATGTAGCGTATACAGTATATAATATGTATTAAATTTTGTAAAATCCAGTAGTAAAGAGCTTACAACAGATTGTAATACTTTGGAAGAAACTGTCAATGTGGCAGGATTTGGGAGCCGACGAAAATCAGAACCCTGCACATTATACAGCGAATTTTACAAATTTTTTAATGGCAGCAATGGAAACATTGCACTACACAGGCTGCATCAACTCTCGTTGAATAAAGTTGGATTTTGGTCAGAGACGGAAAGGATTTGTTCTTGTGAATTGATTCTAATTGTTTCTTTATTTCTTTTCCTGTTTCTTTTATGTTCAATGAATTATGAAGGGCACCCCCTCCCCGAAAAAAAAAGCAAACACAAGACAAAAAGTAAAACAATGTTCAGATTTGCGTTTTTGAGTTCGTACGTCAGTGATCTAAAATATACCGTTCAATCCTTATACAATTTTATTTTTATCTCTAACGAAGAAAATTATTTTCAAACTGTGCGTTTATAAGACAATTTTAACCTTGCGAAAACGTACGTGAATACATGCAAGATAGCAATCAGCTTCTGTGATTTGCAAACAGCTTATCTAAATACGTGAAGCATTACCTGACAACATGGCACAATTTTATGCGCTGTCATCAAATCATTCTATAGACAGCTCCCATTGAGATATATAGTCTAATTATCCAAAGAGCAAGACGTACTATGTACTTCAAGAAATTTTAAAAATTCTTAATTTCTAATATTGAACTTAATTATCCAGCCATTGATAAAACTGCATCACATTCTTGGCTTGAAAACAATAAATAATGAACATTAAATGAATGTTTAAAGGCTTCTCATCATAATGTCAAACAATGAGATATTCCTTTTGTTTATTATTTTCATGTATAATCTGAATTGGGTTGCCTTTGCTTGGAGTCTCGTGGCCTAGCAACATAAGTAAATACTTTTGTGCCATGGAAATTAAAGTAAAGAGCCTTGATCAAGGACACACCATAGTAGCAAACCCGGATTTAAAAAGAATCTGAAGTGAGTCGTGGGAATCTGTACGAATTGTTCTGTATAAAAGTGACTACAATGCGATATAAAGTATAAAACGAATCCCATATTCAATACATTTCGGACTTCATAACTAAAACATGAACACTGTCATGAAAATGTAAGTAATCACAGAACGTCATATATATATATATATATATACATATATATATATATATATATATATATATATATATATATATATATATATATATATATATATATATATATATATATATATATATATATATATATATTGCATTTATAATGCAACTAAAATGAGTTTGAGATGGATTGGTACTTATTTTGAATTAGCCTTTCAATAAGTGCTGTTAAAATATGCATTTTTGATTACCTTGAAAATAACGAGTTTAAAAATACATTTACAAACCTTTCTGCGATGCAAAGTGGAATTACTCCATCAAGTCATAATGTATGATTTATTTAAATCGATCTCTACCGATAAGATGCAAAATAATTTATTTAAAAATAGGTTAACGTATTTTTTCTTGTAAATTTTCTCCATATTTCTATGACGCTCAGTAATCCACTTAAATATTTTTATTTCATATTTATTCGTTGTGTTTTAATTAAATGTTAAAAGCAATAATTTTTAACTAAAAATAGGTTGCAACTATATACATTAAAAAGTAAATTTTTTATATCTTGATAATGTAATGGACAGTTATCGGTTTTCTTGGTCTGATATTTAGACAATTATTGCGAAGAAATCAGTTCCTTCGTTCTGCATCTGCTACATCTTCAAGAAGATTCTGCAAATTTCAAATCGTCTTGTCCAAATGTCCAGGTATTATTGCATCCCTCTCAATATTTCAAGAAATCCTGCAAAAAGCGTAATTTTAATTTCTTCCACGAACAACTCAAAAGTTGTCAAAACATTAAATAACTTTGGTCATTAGCATATTATAAAAGGAAAGCAAATAAAAATACCAACCCTTTACCTACATTTAGGGAAAGGTGGAAGAAAATTTATTATTAAAATTTGGAAAGACATTTAAATTTGTAATTAAAGAGTTCTCATATTCATGTAAATAGACCTCGCAAAGAACGCAAAACTGCTTATATTGCCTTAGCAGTAAATTAAACTTTTGTAATGCGATAAGGTTATTATATTGTATTAAAGTTATATCATCTATGTCTTGTCCAAATGTCCGTGTATTATTGTATTCCCCTCAATATTTACAAAAATCCTGAAAAAACGTAATTTTAATTTCTTCCACGAACAGCTCCAAAGTTATCAAAACAATAAATAACTTTGTTTATCATCATGTTATAAAAGCAAAGCAAATAAAATTAACAACACTTTACATACATTTAGGGAAAAATGGAAGAAAATTTATTATTAAAAATTGGAAAGACATGCAAATTTGTAATTAAAGAGTTCTCATATTCATCAAAATCGACCTCGCAAAGAACGTAAAACTGCTTATATTGCCTTAGCAGTAAATGAAAACTGTAGTAATGCGATAAGGTTATTACATTGTATCAAAAAGTTATATCTTTACCTGTTCTCCTTCTGTACGCAGTATTAGATGACCATTCCAATAATAACAAACACAATCAGCAGAATGACAACGAATGTGGAAGCTGTTATTGTAGCGCTGGTTTTTGAACGAGGTGGATCAGCAGAATCGTATATACATCCTACATAAATTAAAGACAATGATGCATACAAAAACATGATCTGTAGGATACTTCTTAAGACACACGACAGCGATTTTACTCTAAATCATTTTGAAATCAGGCGATGACTTAGTCAAGCAAATGACAATAATGATTACCCGTTAGATACCTTTAATGTCAAGAATATTCAGGACATAGGGAAAGTGCAAAATACTATCCATATCATTGCTTGTTTTGTCTTGTTAAATAGTACTGTGTGGAAATTATAGGTCTTAAATGGGTACATAAAACTTGAAATTCTAATAGGATGCAGAAGAAACAGCAGTGTTGTAATATGACTGATATTTATTAAGCTAGATAAATATATTATATATGTTATAAACTGGGACCTGATAAGTATATTATATATGTTATAAACTCGGACCTGATAAATATATTATATAGGTCATAAACACTGCTTAATTTTTCGTGTATAGCATCATATAAAAAATTTTAAAAACTGCATTGATTGTACCATTGCATTTAAACCCAAATCAAACGCCACCCCCACCCCACAAAAATATAAAAATAAAGAACGGTTGCTCAAATATATTTTCCTCACTTTTTAATACCGTTAAATTGAACTTTAAAATAAATTATAACTCTGCGTGTATGATTCAAATCGTATTATCGCGATTATTTAATCTTCTCGTTACGAATGGTGTTGCAAGATTGTTTTTGTTCTTTAAGTTATTATTTGTAATATTGTAGCAGATAGTTTGCATAGGCAGAAAGCAATGAGGTCAAATATGG
>JAECUM010056546.1:0-15679 GCA_016617855.1 Megalonaias nervosa | reverse complement strand
CATATCTCCCCTGGTATTGTTAATATAACATCAACGATCATAGTCAATCTAGTATGTGATGTAATTGATGGCAGCTATCAAGTAGATCTTTCAAAAAGTGGCACTGCTGAGCAGGGGTATATATTATATTCATTCAGTTCTCAAGCGCCACCCGGGTGGTTAATTGTATCTGAACCAATTAACCCCGTTTATCTACATGTACATAATCCGTTATTATCAAGGATACATTTCAAACTTACAGACCAAATAGGACGTATTTTGGATTTGCAAAATGAAGTTTTAAGTATTAATCTGTATGTGAGATCATAGAACGTTATATCGCAAAACAAAAAAAAAAAAAAAAAAAAAAAATATCCGAATCTAACTCGGATCAGAATAATTTTTTTTACTGGGGTAAATCGTAATTATCAGAATAAAATATTATAAGTAAATAACCTGTATAATAGTTTTGCCAGGGATTTTGTTTAACTATTATCACATTAACTCCACCTTCACTTTCATTTTCACAATGTTCTCTTAACTGTCTTATACGTAGTTTCACAATCTTTTTCTGTTCGTATTCATGAGATAATTCTAACTTAATTTTGTCAATAGCGTTTGAGAGAGGTACAAACAGCTTTACCTGATTATCTGTAACTGTTGCCAGCGACTGTAACATTGCCTGCTGGATAAACTTCATGAATTTATAATCAGATAGTAAAGTGTATCTGTTCTCTAATTTCCATTGTTCTAATGATTCAAAGTCAGACAGAATGTTTTCAGGATTAAGATTATCAGATATATTTATACCGTTATGCTGTAATATTTTAATCGCAGAAATAATAACATTAATGTTTTCGGAATTCATTATATTCATTACGTTCATTTAATATAAAAATAAAATCAGAATAAAATAAAAATAATAGTCCCTAAGGACTGTTTCAAGATGATTATATAAATATGATTATGATTATTATGATTATGATTATATCTTAATTAAGGACAGCACTTTAACCCCATGTGATCCCCTAGGTTGTCAAAGAACATCCTAGCAGGATCAGAGGTCACATACAAACTTAATTCTAAGAACTTAACTAACTTATCCCAGGACAGCATTTTAACCCCATGTGATCCCCTAGGTTGCCAAACAACATCCTAGCAGGATCAGAGGTCACATATAAACTTAATTCTAAGAACTTAACTAACTTATCCTAGGACAGCACAGTTACATATAAACTTAATTCTAAGAACTTTAACTCTAGGACAACACAGTTACATATAAACTTATCTTAAAGACAACATTACGGGCCTTCTCTACGTTCAATACAAATTTTTGCACACTCCCCCATCATAATCATCCAGGGAGTGCAAAAGTACACCCACCAAGTGACATGGTGGAAGAGTGTACAAATTTTCTATTGAAATGCAGAAGGGCTAGCTGACGCCCATTAAATAATAAATTTTGGCATAATATCGCCTTTCGCCCGACAGTTTGCCGGTCACGAGAATCGAACCACGGACCTCGAGCATGAAAATCCAGCGCGTTAGCAATCGGCCACCGGACTTCAATATGTATATATAATGAAAATATTATTATATAGTTAAAGCGTAATGTACTTAAAGTATACAGAATAAAATCAGAATTTATTGAATGTATTGTGGATTTCTTAATAAAATCACAATTTTATTGTAATGTATTGTGGATTTCTTAATAAAATCAGAATTTATTGTAAAATGTGAATTTATTTTCAGTCTCCAAATACTTGATACTACATTACACAAAACCCACAGTTAAAAGTCTGTATTAATGAGACGTCGCCAAGGATACTAAAATAATCGATAAGTTATACAAACACGCGTCATGCTCATTTCTAAAAATAACCTCATGTGCACACTTCACTGCTGGGTCGCAAAGCGTTTCATAAGAATGTGGAAAACATAAATATTATTGAGATTTTACGCAAACATAATGTTGAGACTTTACATGATTCATAGAATATTATGCACATTATGTAACATACAGCATCATTATTTATACAACAATGAAATTATTGAAAATTCTCAATTGTTGTAGGGTCAAATCCCCAGCGATTCTCTAATTGATTTTGATGATTTCTTGATAAATTGGCAATAACTCACTAAAAACTGACAAAAAATAAGAAATTTTGATCAAAAGTCACTTCATATTAGCAAAAAATAGTAACATTTTAGCCAAAATTTTCTACAAAATCGAAAAATCATCAAAATCAATTAGAGAATCGCTGGGGGTTTGACCCTCTCAGCGCTACAAAATCTGGCCGATTTTCATTGATTTTTGCTCATTTTTCATGCGAGAAACAAGATTATCGAACAAAAAACCAACAAAAAATAAGATTTTCGAACAAAATCAACAAAACAAAACAAAAAAAACCCACTAAGCATTCTAAAGAATGATTTTCATCATCTTATTTTTATTTGCAATATTGTTGAGATTTACATGCATAACTAAATTCATTGGAATGTTTTTACAGTCGAAGTTTGGACAATCAGAGAATGTGATATGTGTTTTGTGTACTATTGAAAGATATATCAATACTTACTCAAAACAGTCTGTGATCCATTTTGACAAAAACTCACAATATCATTAGTACAACAATTACGACAACTGCAAGATTTACTAAGTTATGCTTGACGGAGTTGTCTCGCTTAATCATCTAATACCATAGGAACATTACATCATGAAAAAAAAAACATCTGCATAAAACAAACTATGAAAGCAAAATGAGAAGATACTGGTTCATGAAGAAGGTTCTGGTAGACTAACATACTGGAATCTGATTTTTCGTCCAAACCTTATTGAAAAAGCAGATCTCGTGATATTATCTGCCACGCGTTTTATGAAGGTGATACTATGTTAAAGTATTTACCAGCAGAAGTAATTGATTTAAATATAATTTCTTCACCATCTGTATTTATAGATTTAACAGCCCTTGCGTATTTTTTGCCGAAGCCAGAATTTCCGGACTTACAATTTTGACTTTGCATAACAATTCGCAAGTTATCAAGCGAGTTATAGAGTTTATCGCCACTGATGTGATCAATTACACGTCGGTCTTTGATTAGTCCAAAATAACACTCGAACACGAACCTATGTGATAAATATTTTTTTTTCTGGTCAGCAGAAGTAAATCTAAGATAACCGGTATTATCAACATTACCGACTGGTTTCTTTAATCTACAGTGCCTAATTACACCATCACGAGATGCTTCATAATTGGTGATGATTGGATGCTTTACAAACTCATTTTGCTCCATTTATATACTAATATTATTTGTTTAAATCATTATTTTGAAAATCTAGCGAGATAATCTTCCTCGGTTTTTATAGGAGATTCAGAAAATGTGTTATTTTTTTTAATCGTAATATCGTTTCAGCTCTCTGTATTTTTTACCACCGAATTGCACACACAGTTGAGTTTTTCCTCTGACTCTAACACCACACTGCACACACAGTTTTGGTCCTAAACTGCCTTGTCTAACGCATTGCATATGGTAGCCGCAGAATTCGTTTACGCATGCTTTGTTACAAGGAGAAGTATATCCGATCATAAGCCAATGGCATTGATTATTTGTTTGAATCATATACAAGAGATTAAAATTCAATTTAAATATATATTTGTCCTAATTATAATAATGCAGGAATTATCCGCAATTGAACAGTCTGGAGCCAGATTTGATCTTGACAGACTGCCGAAATATAAATTTAGTTTTTCGATGCAAGATCTAGCTTTAACGAATAAAGATATAACAAAACGTATCCGTGAAGCCAAAAAGGAATTTCGCGACGATGGTGCGGCTCATGTGTGGTCGACATTCAGAATTGAAAATACTGTTAATATGATGAATGAAAAACGAGGAAGAGAGATTATTGACTACCTTGTTCAAAGATATTTTATTTTAATAAAATTTATTGTAAAGACAGACGATCACACTTGGATTATTCATGACAAACGTGATTCTGTCCATATGCAGTCAGGAAATAATATTGTTCCTAGTAAAAATTCCAAGCCAGGAATACTTACCGGTATTGACAAACCATATTACGAACGAGCATATCCTGTGACTACGGTTGTGTACGAAGTATATCAGTTAAATAATAAACCTAACGTTAGGGATCTCAAACCCATGAAATTGTCTTCACTGACTTCGTCAAGAATAAATTGCGTAGCTAAACGGGTTACAGAACATTTCACAAATGCAATACGCGGAAACGGTTTAACGGATTTACGACGTAAAAAAAATACACATGTGGGCAGAAACAGTTAAAGATACCGAAGCGTCCATCAGCGACGTTGCTGAGCTGGGAAAGAAATTAAAATTTCCAATAACAGTGAAGACGTTAACCGGAGAGATTTTGTACAAACCAAAATATAAATCAAGAGGAGCTTCAATAGATGTTATTGATCATAACGCACATGCATGGACTGTGGCAGTAACAATATTTCCACGCGACAGAACGGTTTAATTTGATAATGGTCATGTATTCGATGCTATCAGAAATATCACTAAAATTGACGCTGTATCTGTGTGGCTGTTTCAGAGTTCGGAATATGATTATCATGATCCGTTTGTACGGTCTAATGGTGATATTTATCGTACAGAATTTCTCCACGAAGAAATGAAAAATCTTGCATTAAAATATACCTCTGATGATATTAAGGTTGGACAATTACTTAATAACTGTTTTACCGTTCCATCAATTGCTGCTCACTACGCTCAGGAGAAAAATTCATGGAAACCGACACGATTGGAATTTCTTGAAGATGTCCAGAAAAGTTGTGTGGAATACGGACACGGTGGATTGTGGAATACTAAATACGATTATAATGACGTTATCTCAGTTGATATGGTAGCGTGTTATCCTGGAAGTTTTCTTGGATACGGAGAATGTTCTGAATACTTTAAGAGATTTGGTCATCCGACACACGAGATGACCAGAGTAGCGATAAACGGACCTTTACCAGATT
Source organism: Megalonaias nervosa (assembly GCA_016617855.1). Classification (NCBI taxonomy): domain Eukaryota; kingdom Metazoa; phylum Mollusca; class Bivalvia; order Unionida; family Unionidae; genus Megalonaias; species Megalonaias nervosa. The sequence continues at coordinate 10,694 of JAECUM010056546.1, read as the reverse complement.
TTGACTTAACCGGATTCGCCTGTATAGAGTCGTTCGAGTTTTACGAGAATCTCCATCCGATTGTTTATGCGTGGTTTGGAAGACATTTTTCAGAGAGACGTTGGGCTCCAATAGTGCTAATAAAGTACATGCTTGATGCTGGAATTTTAATGTTGTTGAGCGTGAGTGAAGCAATTATATTATACCGCGTGCAGAAACAAGTCTGGTTGCCAGAACCGGATGTATTTAATATTAATGATGCTAGGAGAGATTTTCCTAATCCTGAAGATGATATTGTTAAAATTACTAATAGTATACGTGAATGCAGGAGAGAAAGTAATGAGAAATTTGCAAACGATCTCGGCAGAAAAATAATCGGTAAATTTACGCAAGGAGGATCATATGATCATAAACGGGCGTGTACAAGATTAATTATGAACGATGCTGAACTCGATTTTATAATTGCTGATACAAAGGAGAAAAACACATTTATAAGTCGAAGTAATGCTTATTTATCAGAAGGAATTAAATTAGGTACAATTGTGAGATTTACTGATGGCGAGTCACCGCAGTTTACTCATTTAAGATCTTTGATGCTAGCGTATGTTTCGATAAATTTATTATCGATGATAAACAGATTTCCTCGTTATGCAGTCAGAGTCGCGACAGATTCATTTTATATAAACAAAAAATATGCGGATTCGTTAAAACAATTGCGTATTAACGATCATGCATCATGGGGCGAATGAAGAATAAAACATGAAGATATAATTAGTTATTCTGAATCTGCCGACGTTGAAATTGCGGAGACATATTACAAGAATAATCAAATACCAGAGATGTCATCGGCACCATCTGTATGTGATCCTGTAGCTAGACATAAAACCGTTTATCTTAATGGGTGTGGTGGTTCAGGTAAAACAACACGCGCGATTGAATTATTTAATAATTGTTCTAATATGATTCTTTTGACACCGACACATAAACTCGCCAGGGAAATAAAAGAACGAGGAGTAAAATCGTATACATACCATAGTTTCTTTAGATGGTGCGGAGACGGTGGTGAGAAATACATCCCTAAAATTTTTATCTGGGACGAGATATGCACGGTATCCCTAGAGGTATTAAAAATATTTCTTGATTGGCTGTTATTGAAGAATACTGCTGTGATAATGTGTGGCGATCATGGTCAACCACCACCTTTAATTGGATCGTCTCCACATGAGTGGCTGAAAACATTTGTAGATTATTACGAAAAAATAACTGATGACCATAGAGCTATTGATAAATCACTAAAAGAGTTTAAAAAGTTAATAAGACTACAGCCAGATAAAATACAGTGAGATAATGCGTAAAGTAATTCCAGAAACATCTATGAATGATTTTTGAACTTTATGGAGACCTGCTGATTTGATAGTTGCAAGTAGAAAAATAGTTCGCGATACACTTCAACAACAATTATTTATGTTACATAAAGAAAAATTTTCAAATCTACCTGTACCTTTGTTTTATCGCCCAGCAGATACTCGACGACAGAATGTTGATGTTGAGATTCCTGGTGGTGGAATACAAAATCTTGTGTTAAATGATATTGTTTTGGTTGTTGTTGATGTTGTTGAGAGCGCGTTAAACATGGATAAATCACCGTGGACGTTAGGATACGCTATAACGATTCACTCGTCATAGGGATTAACTATTACCGATACAAATATTTGGATTGTCGATGATCGTATTGAGTGGTCAAATTTAGTTTATCTAGCAGTGTCTCGAGTCAGAAGAATATCTCAACTGGGCGGCGTTATCATGGATTGCGTAATCACCGAAGAAATTCCTGACAACTTTGTCAATATCAATAAAAAATTAGCGAGTTATAAGCAATGTGACAAAAAAAAATAATCGCGATTTTAATATTGATGCTGAATTTATTATAACACTAAAAGCACAAGAGAATAATCATTGTGCAAGGTGTAACTGTAATATGCTATGACAGTACTCGAATAATAATCCAAGACAATTTACCGTTGATAGAATTAATAGTAGTCTTGGTCACACACGCAAAAATGTGATGCTGACCTGTCTTGAATGTAATCGATGTCGGGGAACTGGACACCCTGGTGCAATTTTATAAAAGTAAACGCTGTGGTAATTGTGTATCCGTAGGAATTATTTGTAATTGTTCGCGTACAAATCCACGCTGAGGAGCAGTTGAATCTGATCTGTAGATTGCGGGTCTACCTGTGGACCTTACCACGCTAGAAATTTTGTGTGTGGTCACACTCCAAATAGGATCAGTTGCTCTTTTTCTACCTCCTTCAAGTTCACCAGGTTCATATAAATATCTTACGGCAACATCCCCTAGTACTGGTTGAGAGGAAGATTTCTGTTGTATTGGTATATATTTTTTTGTGATCGCATTAGAAGGTTTCATAGAAGTTCGTTGTTTAACGCAGCTATCACACTCGGTAACCTTGCAACCCATTCACGAGATCTCTCCATGGACTTAAAGTCAGCGGATATTTCCCTCGCATATTGATATCCAAATAACCGCTCAGCAAGTGTTCGATTAAATCGTTCAACGATTGCCTGATCACGATGAATTTCTGTGTGTCCTCGTCTGATTTTAACGTTATGTCGCTTCATCAACGATGATACTGAACCAAGAAATTCTTTGCCAAGATCAACCTGTAGTAGTTGTGGCCATCGTAGACCACCACGCTGATAAATGCGTTCAAACGCAGATGCAACTTCAGTCGCTGTTTTAGTTGATAATGGTTCTGCTTCTTTATATCTACTCGCAACGTCAACGACGGTTAACGCGTATCTGTATGTGTATTGACGTCTACCAATTTTAATGGTATCGTGTGGTAAAAACAAAATATCTGCTTGATGAACTTCATTAGGGGTACTGATATCAAAATGTGCATACTGAATTTTTTTAGGTGGTGGTAGATAGATTTGCCATATTGCCTGTCGTGCTAACCACGCTGCAGCGACATCACGTGAGACTTTTGCTGCTTCAGCAAGTTTACTAATCGCTGCTTTACCTCTCCAATATACTCTTGGGCTATAATAAACAGATTCCATTATTATGATAATAATCAATTGATTAATTACCAGCCCCTAACATTATTTTACCTTTCATACCAGCTTTTATCAGAAAAGCAGCTAATCTTTCTCGAAGTGATTTATCTTTTACATTATTTATGGCATGAATTAATTTGATATCGGCGAGATGTCGTTGTTGTAAGTCTTTACTTTTATACGCGACATCATGAATGTGACACGCTTGATCAATTGCGTTTATTGGATTCTCTCCAGGTTTTGGTTGGTCTTGGTTATCGAGTCAGATATCGAGACGAGTTCCAGGACCACAATAATTATATCCATGTAAATGTTTTTCACCAGGATACTTTGCCCATGGAGCTCCTGGTAATTTACCTAACGAAGCAGCGATATCTCCACCTGTCTTTAATGAAATAAATTTGTATTTTTTGTACCACATTTCACACACCTGCCTGTAAGTGCGCGCCTGTTATTTTTTGTTATTATTGTCGTTAATCCACTGGTATGAGTGGGCACTCTACATCGAACAGAATATAAATCCATATTATTATTATATGGATACAATTGATTTCTCAGCGACATGAAAACAAGAGCCAGTCAAGCATCATCCAGCATTTTTCCAAATTCTATCAGAGCAATTATACTTTGCCCATCTGGGTCTGGTAAAACGCAATTATTACTTAATCTGATAATGCGATGGCTCAAGTGGGATAAATTATATTTAGTAGCACCATCTGTAGATGATCAACGATGTTACGAAGTACTTGAAGATTTTAATGAAAATGCAAAGTCGCTGACGTGTCCTGATAATGATGCTATTGATTTTATTACCGATATCGATGAAGCTCCATCCATAGACGATCTTGATGGATGTATCAATAATCTCGTAGTGTACGATGATGTAATGCTGGATAAACAATCCAATCCAGCTCGGATATTTTCGCGAGGCCGTCACAAAAATACAGACTTAATTTATTTAACTCAGAAATACACGCAAATTCCTAAAGTAATCAGAGATAATTGCAATATCTTAATTGTGTTTAATAGAGTAGATAATTATACTTTACAAAATATTTATTATACTTGGTGTTCAGGGGACATGGACATGATTAAATTTAAAAACTTCTTTTCAAAAGCACAAGCTATTCCGTTCGGATTTATAATAATAAATTTACATGACCCAAGATCTAGATATTGTATAGGTCTGGATAAAATCTTTGGTTAATTTACAGCAGCAGAGAGGGTGAACGACCAACGTTGAGTAAGCGGCAAGTAAAATAAACACACCATAAAAAAAACCAAAGAGTCAGAGATAAAGTAACAAGATAATCTAACCCTAGAGAAATCTCATGGTCAGTTAGAGGTTGTGGTTTAACGTTACTGACCTTAAGATTTCCTTTTCGTAGAAAGGCTTATTTTTTCATAAATAATGTCTCAAGCAAAATGGTCTGTTCACCCTCTCTGCTGCTACTGTATGCATTTGATAGTAATAAGTATAAAAATAATAAAATAATAATGTATAAAATAAGAAAACACACTTACTACACAGGTAGTTGGTCAATATTAGAAATCCGAGTGACTATCACATTTCAGAGCGATATACGACAAGATCTCCACACACACAGGAGTTGAACCATGAAATTAAACTCGTTTCATTATCAGGCAAAGGAAAAGCGCGGTTTTGAGTATGATTTGATTAGTTATTTCAGGCCACCCTGATCTCGTTGAATTCTCGTTCTAAAAAATAATTATGTCCAGAGTCCTGGATTCATACAAAACGAAAATAAATAAATAAATAAATAAAAAATTAAAATTTTATTGACGAAAAACCATACAAAACGGTTGTACAGCCGTACACTGACCAAAATGGAAAAAACCGTACAAATACGGGTAAACCGTACTAGTTGACACCTATGTGATTTTCTCTTTTTTATTCTACTTACTACCAACTTGTCCTTACTTTCAGTTCATGCGGTCTACCTCGGTAATATCGAAACAGTGCATGACTTTACACAGGTTCTGGAATATTGCTACATGCGACAGCGGAAACATGGTATGTTCCGTGAAAAACGAACTAGCTAATAAATGCAAAAAATGCTTGCATGTTATTGAATATAGCAAAATAAGACTGCTATTCACACTCTTTAGATTAGAGAACTCTGTATTCATACAGTTACAGGTAGCCATCTTATTTTGCCACGTTCTTTTCAAATATGAAGGAAAAATGTGTACATTATTAGCTGTTACTAAATCATGACAATGACCCTAAATACAAAAGCAACAGATTGATTCTACTGAAGGAAAAAAGCTGTCATATTCATCTATGATTCAGGTAGAGTTGTATTAAGGAAAACTTGCTGTATGACTTGTTTGGAGTAGAATGTTGGAATGCAGTAAGGAATGTGCAATTAAAATGGATAGGAGACTTTATAAGAGTTGCAAATTCAGGTCTAGTAACACTGGTATGGTAACATTTACAAATCTGTATCAAATGACAGTTACAGCTATAATCATATTGCAGAACACAAAGTCTGCTCATCAAAACTGGAAAATGTTATGGAATAAATTATCATGGTGTAGTATTTTCAAAATGTAATGTTGACCTAATCACTCACAAATTAAAGGAATTTATGTACACTTTGTGAGTCAATTGGTAAAATGTTCACATCTATAAATACCCAACAATGATCATTAAATCCATATGATTCCAATTTGCGTTCTTTGCTGGCATACAATCAGGGATTCCAGGAATAAAAGATAGTACATATGTTTCTTTCATGAGGCCCTTTACATGTTGCAAGAATACCTAGCCACATCTTTGACCCACTTTGTTCATTATCATTGTTCATCCAAGTGTATCAATGATCCATACTTGTCAGACAATCTATGATACACTTCATTCATCATGATTGTGCACCTACTTTAAGTGCATCAATGACCCTTATTTGTCAGGCATAAATAACTTAGCATGTACATAACTATCACAGGAGTGTGACGTTTTATAAATAAAGTATGATGAAATCTCTGACAACACGAAATCACCTTATGGGTACTATAAATAGTATTTATACTTTCCATCATCAATTTCAATTTTCAGTGAAAAAGAATAACATATGGTCAAATTCAATGCAAACAAACCATTATAAAAATGAATAGAAACTATACTGTATACAGGTACTGTGAAATGCAAATGTTTGAGTATAGAAGATGTCCCCAAGTGTGTATACAGTGAAATGCAAATGTTTGAATATAGATGTCTCCAAGTGTGTATACAGTGAAATGCAAATGTTTGAGTATAGAAGATGTCCCCAAGTGTGTATACAGTTAAATGCAAATGTTTGAGTATAGAAGATGTCCCCAAGTGTGTATACAGTGAAATGCAAATGTTTGAGTATAGATGATTTCTCTAAGTGTGTATATTGTGAAATGCAAATGTATGAGTACAGAAGATGTCTCCAAGTGTCTATACTATGAAATGCAAATGTTTGAGTACAGAAGATCCCTCAAAGTGTATGTTGTGAAATGCAAATGTCTGAGTACAGAAGATATTTCAAAGCCTAAAATGCAAAATACCAATGTTTAAATACAGAAGATGCCTCAAAGTGTATACTGTGAAATACAAATATCTGAGTACAAAATATGGCTAAAAGCGTGTACTGTGAAATGCAAATGTTTGATTACAGAAGATGGCTAAACAGTGTATACTGTAAAATGTTAATGTTTGAGTACAGAATATAGCTAAAAGTGTGTAGCGTGAAATGGAAATGTTTGAGTACCGAAGATGCCTCAAAGTGTATACTGTGAAATGCAAATATTTGAGTACAGAATATGGCTAAAGAGTACAATGTGAAATGCAAATGTCTGATTACAGAAGATGGCTAAACAGTGTATACTGTGAAATGAATATGTTTGAGTACAGAAGATGTCTCCAGGTGTATAATATGAAATGCAAATGTTTGAGTACATTAGATATTTCCAAGTGTATACTGTAAAATGCAAATATCTGAGCACATTTGTCAAATTGTATACTGTAAATCAGTTTAAATTTGTGGGGTACCATTTTTCATGGTTTTCATGGGCAAAAATGACCTAAGGAAATTTAGTGTAAGAATATGTCAAAGATGTGTAACGGTAAACAGGCAGGATGAATGGAAATAACAGAATCAACAGTAACCATTATCAGTTTTGAAAATAAGCAACAACTGGGGAGGTGGAATTTGGAAAACAAACCAATATAAGGGACACTTGAAATAAAAGTTTGTGGGAGTCAGAAAATCAATGAAAAATCTGGGAAACTGTGTCATTTTCTTCTACATTGCTTGGTCAGTATCATTTAATTATTGGATGGTCTATAGGACCTGTCCTCCATTTGGTAAAGGTTTCATTTGTAATGCCTCAATATATTTATATCTTGTAATTAATTTCTAGGTTGGGCCTCGAGCGGCCTAGTGGTCTAAAGCGCTCACCGTTACGGATCATTGCCATCTCACCTCCGTCTGCGTGGGTTTGAGTCTCAGGTTCAGCCAATGTGGGTATGTGAGAAAGCTTGTCAGTAGCTTCTCGTGGGTCAGTGTATATTTCCGGGGTTTTCCGGGTTCTTCCTCCACCATTGATACTGACCGCCATGTATAGCCTATCTTGTGCTGAAAAATGGCGTTAAACCTACAACAACAACAACAACAACAACAACAACATTAATTTCCAGGTCACTTGCATTTGACTTCAGGCTTCTCCCTGAGAGCAGAGATGAACACAGGATGTTACCACCCTTCTCAGGGGTCACGCTACCAGGCGAAGTGGGCGAAAAAGTCGCCTGAAAAAATGTAAACTTCGCCTTCTTCTGTTAGGAAAGCGAAAACAACTTCGCCCTCTGATTTTTCAGACGTAAAATGGCTGTTGCTTATGACTTTTGAGATGCCCCCTCACTGAAGCCAGGAAGTACTGGCACTGTTGTAACCGAAGGCGAAATGTATTTACATGGTGTTGATACCTATCAGCTTACGGCAACAAAGAAACTCTTGTACAGTCACATGTTTTTAGGTCTCACTGGATAGTTTCGTATTTTGACACCTCCCTGATTTTTAAGGTAGAAGGCATGAACCTAATTATCATAAGCATAGCATTTATAAATTCACACAGAAGCTAAATCTGTAATGTGGTTTAGATTTAATTTGAGTTAGGCTTGAAAATAGGTTGGCTTGTTTGGTGACTGCCTGTCTCAGTTAGACTAGCATTGGAGATCAAATGCGTAACTTGGGCTGCAAATGAATAGCCGACTTGTCTTACGTATTTATGTATGTCTGCTACAGAGGTAAATATCTAAAAATGGAGATGGTTGAGGGGTGATGAAAAGTATGCTAATTTGTTATAGTACTAGTGAACTTTATTCATGCATAAGGCACATACTGATTCCTTTAGCTGCCTTGTCACAGGAAAATATTCAAAACAGCTCTTTGCTGTCAAAAATGAATGCAAAAAAGAGGGGTTGGTGGCAGTGTTGGTTCAGTATAAAAGCCACCAGATGTATAAGGAATTAACCTGATTGCCGCAGTCAAAATCTCACATGCATGCTTTCCACAAAAATCATTAGTTTGTTTTTATTTGTATCTTCAGTGTAAAATTATTCTCATTTTTCTGCAATAGGTCATTGACGGATGAAAATTCACCAGATAAACTGTCCAATGAGACCTTAATAGCTAACTGACCATTAACCCTTTCCGGAGCAAGATATCACTGATCGATTTCTGGAAGTTGGGCCTACTGTACTATGATGAAAATATACCAAATTCTGTTTCGAAATTTAAACATTAATATGCAAATAGTAATTTGCTTTTAAAAATTATGATCAATGAAGTGCGTTTTCTAATTTATTTCTTTTTTTAAAAATGGAGATTTTAACGGCCGTATTTGCGTATTTTCTTTATAAAATCAGTTTGAAACCGTATATGAATTTGTAATGGCGGACATCGCTGCATATATGATATACCACTTCATTAAACTGTCTGTATTCATAAATAATTGGCCAAATAGTTTCAGGAAAATATATAATATAATACAATCAGAGTTTAAATATTATGTGATAGATTTAGCCAAAATATTTAATAATGTAGGTCAGAAACGTGACAATCTCTGTTGTGGAATTCGAAAAAATGCTGCAAGGCCAAGGTTGTTTTCTGACATACCGTAATTCATTTTCGTGAAAATACGAAAAACAGATATAGTAGTGAACCAAATACTATTTAACCAATGCATATCATTATTACCAGTAGGTAGACAAATAATACAACCATAAATATGCAGTCCTATTAATGAACTTTTGTAACGAAGCTAGAAAGTGAGTAGTTATATTAGAAAAGCCCTCTTTCTAAAAATAGATGCACTCGCATGGTGCAATACATGTTCTTGGATGTTTCGGTTGGGGGAAAAAAGGGTCCAGTTTAGTTATATATCGACTTTAGTGCATCAGTGTGTTGTTTATGAATAGTTACGGTAATGTTTTATCGGGAACAGTGAAATCAGGACGATGAGTATGGTTTAAAGTCACTTGTGCATTTATTCCTATGCACATGTATTGGGGGTTTCAAAGTATGCTGGAAATCTTTTTGACTGCAATTTTACACAAAACTTGTAGAAAATAAAATAAAATAATTAAGTGGTGGTTTATTAAGCATTTTTACCAATCTGCAATTACAAAACTCTAATCTTGTTACTGTTATCAGTTAAAATTAATTACAATGTATAGCTTCTGCTGTGCTTTTTTAAGTCATATGGCCAAAACACACTACATTTACTTCAGTCCAAACACACATATACTACAAGTATGAATAGAATGGGTATGCATATAATAATTTGTATATATGTACAAAATGTGTTGATAATAAACATATGACATATATTTTTCCACTTGAAAATAAGGTATCGCTTAAAATTGTTAAAAGCATACTGAGAAATAGAGCACATAATTAAAATAAGATAATGCAGCTATCTATATATATTGTAACGTGATGGGTTCAGGAATAAATCCATAAAATAATTCTGCTATTTACATGTTTATTTACAATGTACACTATATACACTCCTTTTCCCTTGTGTTGCAGTACACGAGAAAACCCCTACTTCCCTGTAGGATTACAATCTAACTATCCGCTAGAACAGAGACAGAGAAAATCTAATTAATCCTTTCACACTGAAAGCTGCAAAGCCTCTACCTTTCTCAGGTCTGTTAATCTTATTAAAACCACTTTCCCAGTCCATAATTCAGTCTAGTTAAAACCTGATACTTGACACACGAAAGCTGATAAGGGCCACATGTCGCAGACTCTGATGCAGAACATGCCACTGAAAATTGGATGACAAGTGGAAGCCAAAGCAGACATGTGAATAGATACAACACACCAGCAGAAAAGGATAGAGTGAAATTATTGATTTTCTTGGGATATATCTGTGGTAGGGCTCATTTTGACCTTGTTTTCCCTGCTGGAAGCATACTTAAATCTACATGACCCTTTGAACTTTAAGAAGAAAGATGAAGAAAAATTTTATGTATGTAAAGTTTAAACATGATCAAATTAAATGAACGCAGTTCTATTATCCTATATATATATATATATATATATATATATATATATATATATATATATATATATATATAT
>JAECUM010056544.1:0-30943 GCA_016617855.1 Megalonaias nervosa | reverse complement strand
AACAAAAAAACAATTATCTCATCCAGAAACAGGACCATTTACTCAGTGACAAAAGTCAACGGCTTCATTAAAAGATGACATACAGGGATTAACTCTGTAAGCAAAGTGGGTAATTCGGTCGTACCAACTTGAATAGATGACAGCTTTGTGATTGGAATGTCATCACTTAACATGGGGGGGGGGGTAACAAACATCACAAGTCTTGAGCACTATCAATCGAATCCCGCAAATGATTCTCTCTTGCTGGTTTAATAGACAATGACCTTATTCACCCCCCGGCAATACCGATTAACTCGAGACAAACAATATACGCGGCCACTTTGTCAACTTTGGCACTTCAACGGCATTTCATGACATGTACATTAGCATGGTTTACGGACTGTAGCATCTATCACCTGTAGCAACAACCCTTTTTTTAATATTCCTTTTATGTTTGTTTTTGATCAGAACAATCTATACTAATCAAGCGGTCGTTGTAATAATTGATTACATAAAGGCACAGGGGTTTGTTACAAATAAAATTAGGAGCTAACCTGAAATAATATTATTACAGGTTAGGCTCCTAATTTTATTTGTAACAAACCCCTGTGCATAAAGGTCACTGGTGTCTGTCTGTTCTCGCGATACAGTCGTCATGGTATAACGGTACCAATTGTACAACCCCAGGTGGGCGGAGCTTAAGGTGTAGGGTTGCATTCAGAAATAAACCACAAAACTAGCTGTGATTGAAGCATTATGTAAGGGTTGTACTTTCTGTTAGGCTTAAAAAAATGTTGAGCCTCTTGGCAACATGTGAGATTATGTTAATTCATATCACATCTATATCACATTTTGTATTTTTTATGATTTTTTTTTAAAATGTGGTACACATGACTGAAAATGTGTCTGGTGTAACTAGATAACTCTTACCTCTGTCTAGTTCCAGCAGAGTTATCTCTCTTAAATGCAATGGAGTACCTGGTTCTGTCCTTGTCAAATTGACAATCTAACATTGTTCTCTGTGACAGTGGGTGACATGCATGATGAGGTAGGATAGAAAGTATATTTATTTCAACGGCCGGGAAGCAAGTTAAGTGTGGAATAATTAGTCTGGTTCCCTGCTCTGTATGCTTTCTGCGTTCCTCACCCCTATACGAATAAAGGAGAATAACACAGGGAGAATACAAAGCAGGGAACCAGGCTAGGAAATAATCTACATATACTTTAGTCTGGTTTACGACATAAACTATAAAATTCACTATAAGTCTACTAAAAAAAATTAAGAGTTCGGTAGCCAGCCTATTTTTTTTTTTTTTTTTTTTAATTTTTTTTTTATAAATTTAGAACAGTATGAGCGGTCGTTCTTACAGGGATTAAATAAAGGTTGGTGGAGTTCATCCTCTTTTTTTTGTGATGCGGTCGTTCATAGCAGTGTCGAAATGCATATTTTGCCAAGAAATCGCTGTCGCTGGTCGCATTCAGCAGGTGGTCGCTCATAGCAGAGCGTTTATATAATAAAATCGATCCGTGCATTACGATTGTGGTCGTACATGACAGGTGGTCGCTCATAGCAGAGGTCGCTCATGACAGGTTCTGCTGTATTGCTTTCCCTTCATTGGACCACACTTTTCAACTTTTCAAACGCATGTTTTCCACATTGACAATAGCAGTACATGATACTTTGTTGCACCTTGCTAAAACTTGGTCCGACTTGCAGAAAATATTGGCTACCTTACATAGGTCCATTAAGTATTGGCAGGTCTGCTTTTCTACCACTGAAGATATTTTAATGAAACTGTAGCCAATTATATATCATAACTAGATGGTGTGTCAGATACCATAGCCATGCCCCCTGCCTCAAGGGCAAGTTCACTGCAATTGAAATGTAAATCTGCGACTGATAACTTATGTCTGGAATATAACTTTGTAACCACTGAAGATATTTTAATGAAACATTTGCCATTTATGTATCATGTATAGATGGTATGTTAAATACCTTAGCCATGACCTCAAGGTAAAGATCAAATGCAACTCTGACTTGTATCCTTGTCCACACTATAACTTCAGATATTGCAATAAAACCTTTAACCTGTTATATATTATGACTAGACTATGTGTTACATACCATTGCCATGACCCCTGCCTCAAGGTCAAGGTTGCTGCAAAGGAGAATATAAACCAATGACCTGTCTTCATGTATTGATGTGTAGGTAGAACTGTTGAACCAGTGGAGATATTTGAATGAAATTTTAGCCTGTTATATAAAAATTGTCTTGACATTGTCTTGTGTATTCAGTCATACTGTTCTTCTTTTCAAGGTCAAGGTCACAACAAAGAATAATTTAAGCCAGTTGCAAGTTTCCAGGCTGTCACTTTTAACCCCTACAGATATTCTGATGAAACTTTACCCAGGTTCACACCCCATCATACCAGAGTCAAATCCCTAGCTCAAAGTTCAAAGTTGGGAGAAAAAACTCACAAAGTGTGCATGTCATGTGTCATTCGTTGTATTCTTGTTGTAATTTTATTTTTATGTTGTACATTGTAAATTTTGATAACTGTAATATAAACCACTCAGATGCTTCGGGCCTTGTGTATCTCAATGACTTTTTTTACCCTGGAAAACTTGAAATAAATGAATTTTTGACTGATAAATCTATCCCCAAACTACATAGAGTTTTTAAAGTTCTAATGCTGTGATACCATAATAACAATAAGTCTTGGAACATGAAAAAGTAAAAAAAAAAATTGTGCATCCTAAGACTTATATGCAGGTAAAATATATAAAATTTTTGGTGTCCCAAAACTTGTAGGCACAAAAAAATGTAAAGACAAAATTGTGAAGATCACCATACACCACCAAATCATGTTTATGTTACATAAGGTCATGATAGATAAAATATGCCGATCAATCGGTAGACAAAAAAAAAGTTTTAGGTGTACCAAAACTTACATTACATGATAAAATTGCTTTAACTTCATGTCCTAACTTTTATAGGTCATAAAAAAATTGCTTTTAAAAATAATTAAGGGTGTCCCAAGACTTATAAAACCTCAAGACTTACTTTCATTACGGTAATAAATCCACTTTATGAAATGTACTAAGGAACATTACGGTAATAAATCTAATTTATGAAATATACTAAGGAACAGATAATAAACTACATCTTGATTTATAGACAACAAATTATGCTATACAGTTCCATATAAAAACTATAAGTATTTTGATATGTTATAATTTACTGGACTCCCCCAAAAAGCTGTTGTCCAGTAAAAACTAGAAAAGATCAAAAAGATCGCATCTAGACTTGGGTTGCTTCAGCTTGTCAGTAATATTTTCATATATATGAATGAATTTTGATCAGACTTTGCAAGTAAGCTTCTGTCAGCAAGAATATGACTGATACTCAGGGATTTGTTGGGGCAAGTTTTAGTTCACATCGTCTTTAGTTTCTATTAGCTGAGCTTGTTACATTTCTAGAGGTTATGTGAAGAATGTGGACTTTGTATTTGGGCTTACATTATATTAACGGGATCACATGTTCATTTTCAGTTTCGACTGTTTACTGCAAACCAAAGAGGCCATGCAAATTCTGTTGACAGCTCTATTCAAAACTGAAGAGACATATAATCCAGGTTCATAAAGATTGTAAGGAAGTGAAACCTATAATAGAAAATCCTGGTCAGCAAAGAGCAACTATGAGCACAATTAGAAAAGAGGTTATCTTTGAACAGAACAAGCTGCAGTGCACAAAGGAAAACCCATCATTTCAGTCTCAGAAATATTGTGAGGAGAATATAGTTTGTTGCCCAAATTGTAAGGGATTTTATGCAAAGAAATTCTTTCTTCAGGCATAGAGATAAATGTCTCTCGGACAAATGTGCATTTTCAAAACCCATTCCATTGGCAATGCTAGCTACTGAAGGTGATACAGTAGATACCAGCTTTGAAGACCTGTTGAACTCTCTGAGAACAGATGAAGTAGAATCTGTTATGTCAAAGAGATTTTACTATAAAGCTGATAGGAGCATGTTTGTGGAAAAAAAAAAAAACAAAAGCAGAAAAAACAATGGAAGTGAGAAAAAGTGTTCGCTCAGACATCAGAACATTGGGAAGACTTTATGTAGAGTTCAAATCTTTTGAGAAAAATGAACACATAGAATCTGTAGAAATGTTCAACCGTGAAAACTTTAGTTCTCTTAAAAGAGCTATCTACAAAATAACAGACAAAGAAGATTCAAGCATCAAGTATGGCTTAAATGAGAATATCTACTACTTACTGATAACAAGTGCAGAAATCTTGAAAGGAGAAGCATTGCAGGGTAAACAGGGAGAAGTAAAAGCAACGGAGTTGGACTACTTTGTCTCAGTTTTAAAGTTCAAAAGACAAACAGTTTTTGGTGATGCAAGATACATGAGTACCCAAAGTAGGCAAGAAAGGCTTCGATTACCAGATAGACTACCAGAGGATGAACCAGTGGAAAAGCTTCAAAAATACACAATGGAAGTGATAACAAAACACACTGAAGGCAAATTTGATTTCATTGGAAAACATGACTTTGTAGAACTGCGCAATGCAGTTAGTTCCAGACTAACTCTTTTCAATGCTCGCCGAGGTGGAGAACCCAGTAGATTGAAGATTGATCACTGGTACAAGAGAAATCAATGGATTACAGAGTCCCAGATGACGAATTTGGATTATCTTTCACCATTTGAGAGGAAAGTGTTTTGTGACATAGAGGTCACTTTCCAGCACAGAAAAGGGAAACGACTTGTATCACGTTTGATACCTGGCGATTGCAAGAAGGCAATGGAAATCCTCTGTGACAAATATTCGTATGGATGCAGGTATTTTATCAACAAATGAATTCATCTTTCCAAATACTGAGTCTTCACCAAACCATGTCATTGGATGGGACTGCATAGATTACATGTGTAAAAAGGCTGGAATTGAAAATTCAAACATCAATGCCACAAACAACAGAGCTAGGTTAAGTACTATGTATGCAGCACTTGAAGTCAAACCAGAAGATAGAACCTACTTTTACCAGCACATGGGGCAAACAAAGGAAGTGAATGAAAATGTCTACCAAAGACCATTGCCAGTTATGACTATTGCCAAAGTGGGATTGCATTTGCAGAGTTTTGACAACGGTAAATACCTCAGTGTTTTAAAAGTGTAGTAATCTGGGATAAATTCAAGTGCCACTAATAACTAGTCACATGTTCTTGTTTTAATACTGGCACTTTGGTAGTATTATGTTAAAAGGGTGGTTCATTTATCAGTGATAGTATTGTTTCTACCAGTTACTCTAAAATTACCTGTCAGTTAGTGGAGGGCATCTTTGTATTGTGTTTGGCCTGTAAAAGTATATATGGATAGTGGACTTTGAGAATTTCATTATGGTTTGTTTTACAGGTATGTCTGATACAGTCACCAACTCTGCTGCATCTGATACCCTTACTAATGAAATTGACCCCTTAAGTGACACTTTGAGCACCCCTCCAAGTGATACCAATAGCAGTCCAACAAATAGCACTACCAGTGCCCTCCCGTGTGAAGCGGCCGCCATTCCCACAGGGATTGCAAACCAAGGTGCTTAAGCTGACACTGCTAGTGCCTCTCTCAGTGACATAACTAATATGACCAATCAAGCAGGTATATGTTTTAAGATTAAATAGATTGTTTGGACTATATTTTCACTTTTAAACCTGTTGCTACTGAAGTTTAAGTGTGGGTGAATCCTGAGTTAAAAATTTGTCACACTTCCAGAGCTATTTGCTGCTATGGTTTTCAGATAACTGGGTCAGTGTGACAGGCGGCTTGCTGTTTTTAGACAGTATTAAATATTATGAAACCAAAAAACCAGAAAACTGGGCTGTCTATATCTTGCACCCCAAGAAGACAAGTCCCACATGATGACATAGTGAAATATTGACAAGAAAGATGAACATTAAACCTGATCTAATCTGGTTTTTCTTGATATTAAGTTCAATATGAAAAATATAATGATATGGACAGCTGACTAAAATATAATGATATAATGATATCTTGCATGCAATACATGATAAATATCCATGACTGGTTTATATGTATGGGTGTATAAATGGTATGCACTTGAAAGTGAACTAAAGATAATACTAGAAAGTCATGTTTTTGTCTATAAAATAAAAATGAAGGTTTCCCCTACAAATGTGTTTGAGCACAAGTTAAAATTCTGCTTGAAAGATTAGCTGGAAAGCTGTTAATTATTACAAGGGTTATTAGAGAGCTGAAGAACTTGCTCAATACCCCAGCTTTTATCAAATAATCAAATAATGCCCAACCTAAAGCTGTAAAAATTGGTACACTGAAAAGTAGGTAATAATGATCTCTTAATGGTATGCATGTAGGAGACTTGTTTACCTCAAAATATACTATCATCTTCACATGATTTGCAAAATATGTGGAGCCAATTGTGCAAAGTAGGTCAGTGACCCACTGTTGGTGTTAAACCCATGATGACTTGAAACTACATCCCAACTTTAGAGGCAGTAGATGATGAAGTATTGAAAGTATAGTCTGAACAGGATAGCTTGAACTTGATTAATTATCTTGACATGCACAAAGAGCATTGTTCTGATTAAGAACAGCATTAAAGCTACAATATTTGTTGTTTTGATAAATTTAGAACTAGCAGAAATCTTAACTCACTGTATTTGACTTGAATAAATGAGACTTTCCAGACATTTTTAGTAACATTGATTTACAAATAAATGAATTTCAGCCAATATATTCTCATGGGATTTTAAGATTTCTCAATTACTTAAGTCTGTTAAGGGATTTTTTAATATGCATATAGCTGAACAGAATTGTAGAAAACAAACAAACATTATACATTAGCAATGACCATGGGCTAATAATATGAATTAAAATAGGTCAATAATAGAGACATGATTTTCCATTATAGGATGATTGTTTTAAGGCAGGGGTTCCCAACCTCAGGTCATGACCCAAATCATGGTCGTGGAGTGTCCTCAAGTAGGGTTGCAAAGAGTGGTCAAGTTATACATATTTAGATCATATCATAAGCCTGAAGATTGGGAGGTCCTGTTGGTGGCCAATTTAGGGTTACAGCAGAAATGGTTGGGAATCACTGTTTTGAGGTATGATATGCATTCAAAATAGATTTAGTAGTGATGCACATTTATGAAAATAGTTAAAAGAAAATAGCTTCCATAAGGGACCAACAATTTAATTTTCGGGGGGAGGCTAAGGTTGTTTTTTTAGTCGGTCTATTTTTGTATATTACTTCAAGATTTTTTTTTTACCTCAATATTTTTTTGTTTTAATATAATGGATATAATTAGTTCTTTTTTTCATGAAATCAGAGCAAGAATATTTCTTTCAAGCTATTTCGGGCCCAGAAATATTTTATTCAAAAAGATTACAGGCCATCCACTTTAAAATTAAATAGTTCCAAACTTTACTGTCCCTGTCTCATTATCGCTAATCTGCCACGATATCAATACAGAATGCATGGTAATCACAGAAAATATGTAAAAAGCTCTGTTTATGGAATTCAAGGAGACTGTGTGAATTTCAGCAAGAAATATAAGAAAAGATACAATGCAGTGTTAACAAGTCATAAATTTTCAGAACATTAGTGTATTATCATTTGTTTACATTTCTGCTAAAATGAAAAAGTGTGCCATCAGTATTATCTGATAAGCTTCCCCAGAATATTCCTATGGCAGACCATAATTTGCTAGATAATGTGAATATTTTCATGACTTGGAGCAACCATATTTTACCCTTTTGGGATATTTTGTCAAAATTCTGCCAGACTTCACCAGCCGGATGATGTGAGATATTGCTGGTTGTATGTAGATCATCTTGATTTCTTAAAGCTACTTTCAACTTCAAGAGCATATGGCTATATTGGTTTTAATGATAAATCTTGAAAAATTTCAAGGGTTTCCCAACAACTAAAGCAGAGCATAGTAGAGTGGTGATGCGTCAGTATCCCCATTTTCTGTTAAGGGAAATATTAGTTATTATTCCCACAACTAAAACAGAGCATAGTAGAGTGGTGATAAATCAATGTCCCCATTTTCTGTTAAGGGAAACACCTATTATTATTCCTACAACTAAAGCAGAGCATAGTAGAGAGTTGATTGATCAATGTCCCTAATTCCTGTTAAGGGAACTATCTGTTACTATCCCCATGCTTTTTAAAATGCCATGGATATTTTATTATCCTTCCTCTCTCTCTGTCTGTCAATCCATCTGTTACTGCACCTTCTTCCTAATGGCTGTTTTGAAATCCACAAAACTTGTTAATTATCTTGCTCATGTGATGACTTTGAGCAAGAGGGGTATCATTCCTACCTTCCTCTAAAGGGGTCCCTGGGAGTGGGAGGGAGGCTGTTAAAAAATACAAAAATTGCATATACAGTGACAATTTTTAATGACATTTGACAAAACTGAATATATCCCATCATAGGAAGAAGACACGTCACGTATGTGACAGATTTTGCATTTTAATGTCTGGGTCACTGTCTGTGGGTGAGGGTGAGTATGGGGTAGGGTATGGAATATGCTTTAAAAAGCATAGGGATTTGCGATGGCAAGCCATCCAAATTGCCTTGGTTTTTATGTTTCTAGTGAACCTGCATTAAAAGACTAACAAATGAAGAAGAAGGTTAACAATTCATTTTGTTTCATGAAGATTTAACCTCTACCATTGTGTAACAACTTTACCAGCTACATGTATGCAGTCAAGAAATATATTTAAATATTCAACCGTTATTACAGATTAAAGGTTTCACTGGGATGCTGCAACAACGAAAGTTTTAAAAGATTCATGCATTGACTGGACTAATATGTCTTATGGCTGCAGCCTTCCAGGTACTGCTCATACATTGTATACATTTTGTCCAGTACAACCTTGCATACATTTTTTGTACTTTATTTTTCTTAGTTTTGAATACCCCTTCTTAAAGCAGAGCTACTGCAGTGCTCCCAACTGCTATGTCTGTGAACAGGTTGTTTTTAGTGCAATTCAGAAATAGTCCTATATTGAGGTGTAGAATTATATAGGTGCAGTCATCTGGATCTTGTTTTTTTTTCTACTTCAGTTTTGTTCTGGAAGAAGATAGATGCAAATGATGTAAGGAGGATCTTGTATTTGCTGGATTTGCTCACTTGGACCAATTTAGCTCCTTTTCAATTATGCTGATTTGATGTTTAAAGTGTTGAGGCATAGTTACAGCAGCTCCTTGTTAGCCCTTCTCCCAGTAATGCAAACTAGGGGAAATTTATGAAATACATATACACTGTTTTATGTGGTTATTTGGTTATTTTGGGATCATACAGACCCGAGTGTATCTGCAGGTGGTTATTTTGGAATCATACAGTCCCGAGTGTATCTGCAGGTGTCTAGACAGGCTTTGTGGGATGAAATCAACACAAAGATCACTACCATGGACAGGGTCTGTTTCTCATCTCATGTTTTTATATAGATAAGGGTATTTCAGATACAAAATTATAGCAATTTGTATACGGCTGCCATAAGGTTAGTTTGTTTTTTGCACAATAACTTTAGTTGTCCACCATCTACAATTACCATTCTTTATGGATGTTTTCCACTTACAGTTAGGAAGAACTCTATTGATTTGGGGGTGAAAAGTTCAAAGGTCAAGGTGACTAACTGAAAGAAGGAAAACAGTTTCTGCACAATAACTCACAGCTACAGTTACCAATCTTCGTGGATAGTTTGCATTTGGGGTGAGGAAGAACTATACTGGTTTTTTATTCGAAAGATCAAGGTCACTGGCTGAAAGAATTAAAAAAGGGTTTCTGCATAATAACATTAGCTCTACATGACATACCTCAACCAAATATGGGTGGTTTGTACTGGGGTAAGGAATAAAGCAATTGATTTTGGAGTCATAAGGTCAATCTTTTATACATTTTTGATGGTTGATTGGCTTGTAGCTGCTCTTTTAACACATTATTGGTTATTGTATGCCAAGGAAATGGGAACCAAGTGCCATTCCCAAAAACACACCAAAGCCACTGATCTAGACTGGCCTCAGCTGTTATCAGAACCTGTGACCTTTGGATTATGAGTCTGATACTGCTAAGTGAGCTGCTGCCATGGACTTGGACTTTTTCCATGAAAACTTTCTGACCAAGATTAAACCAAAACCACCTAAGATAGACTAATGAAATGTTGTAGGCATGTTTGTAAGCATATGTAGACAGCCTGGTTTGATTTGTATGCCCGTTGGAACATTCTGTCACATTTTTATGAATTTTTAAAATTTTTTAGACTTTGACTTTTTATAGTGCATACATATTTTGCAAACACAAATCTAGTGTTGGTTGTTAAACAGTGACACAAACAATTGTTTTTTATCGCTAAAAGTGAAAAATACAGCTAGGTACACAAGTTCACTCTCTTTTTTTCTCTCCTACTCACTATTTTGTTTATCTATACATGCATACATCACAGAATGAGCAACAAATAAAGATCACACCACATACAAAATCTGCATTCTTTTGAATTGGGGAACAATAAATCAGTGAGATGAATTTGTCATTACTATTTAGAAAATTTGGATAGTAAGGAAAAAAAAAGAGATCTGTTTAATTTACATAGTGTGCACAGAGAGTATTGGCTATATATCACTTGCATCCATGTTGTAGTTACTGAGTTACACTCCTCTTTGCAAAGAATGTTCAGTGAATAATGCTCATTATTGTCAGTGACCTGGTTGGTGAAAATAGGTGCCTATGAGTGAAAACAGTTAATCCAGAAACTACATAAATTTTTATCTACAACAAATGTGCTGCATGAAGTACACACCTGTATCAACAGAACATGGCAGATGGTTACTGGGTGCAACAGTGGTGACCAGGGAAACTCTGCAAAGGGCCATCAAATCAAACAGCCAAATGAACCATATCTATTCATAAAGTGTTTGCATATGTAAAGTCGTCGGAAGTTTTTTTTTGTTCTTTTCTGCAGCTGGTTTGTTTCATTTTTAAAGGATGCATTGATCGGTGCAATGTTTTGAAAAATTGCTGACACCTGGACATAAAATTCTGTGCTGTGAGTCTACATGTTCATGTACATACTATCTGCTTATACAACTTTTTTATGATGATACCCTGTAGTTCATTTTTTCATCCAATCCATTTTATTCATCTTTGCATTTATTGGACTCCCTGGTATTAAGGCATATTTAATTGTGTGACATCTGCTTGTTTTGTGAATGAGTGATCAAGTATCCATATATTTTCTAACACTGAACAAAAACATGCTTTTTTTAATAAAGTTGTTTCAAAGAAATTATCAAAATTATTAAAGTTAAATAATATTGGGATCAAGAGTTTTGTTGCTAATCGACTGGTCTTCACAGATTTAAAATAGAGTTGTTCGTAAATGATAATGGAATATAAATAATGTTCTTCTTCCTATGTAATTTATCAACACTGTGATATAAATCATTGAAACTGGTTTCAGCATTTAGAATTTAGTATTTACTCATGCAAACTGCAAAGAAAACTGATTAAATATAAATCCAAAATGAATCAGAGAGAGAGAACTTTCAAGATATATAGGCTGTTTGGAGTACAAGCTCAGTAGAAGCACTGCAAAACATGCCCAACACCTGCAAGATTGTTGGCTAGTGCATTGCATTGGGATGCAATATTAGTCTCTGGTCTCTATCTTTCAGGTAAAACAGCAGTGGAACAGTGGATACTGAAAAGCAAAATCAAAGCACCCTACAACAAAGTCAGAACAAAACTAATGAACATGAAGAGGCTTCAACAACAAAAAACCAAGCAACAACTACAGAAAATTAGTGTACCTTAAGTGCCTCTTCTTGGAACCCTTGCGTCAATCCATCCATCCTTCCATCCATCCATCTGGCACACACACATATTAATTAAACTAGTCCTGGTTTTCAATGAATTGCCATGAAATTTTGTAAATATTATAGGCATCACTCAATGACGATTATATAGACAAATTACTTTGTTCCGCAATTTTTATAAGAGTTCTCATTAAATTCTTACTTGCAACTGAATTCCATGTATGACAAAGTCTTCTAAACACGATTATCTTATATTTTTCAGTGGATTGCTATGAAACTTGGTATATGTTGTAGTCATCAACTCATCATGTGCATATCAACAAATAACTTTGTTCTTCAATTATTGCCATTTTTATTAATTTAGCTTAAAATACAGTATATGTCATAATCTTGTAAATGCAAATAGTCTGTTTCTGATGGATCGCTGTGAAACTTGTTGCATATTATGGTCATCATCTGAAGATGCACATGTCAACAAATTACTTTACTCCTGCAATAGTTGCTTGAATTATTGTCTTTTACTTGCAGCTTGATGTAGTGCATGATTGAATCTTGTGGCCTAGTGGTTAGAGCGTCCGCCTCAGATGCAGGAGGTCGTGGGTTCGATCCCCGGCCGAGACATACCAAAGACTTACAAAAATGGTACTAACAGCTGCTCGCTTAGCGCTCAGCATTAAGAGGTTAGTGTTAGGACTGGTCGGCCTGGTGTCAGGATAATGTGACTGGGTGGGACATCATGCTACATGTCTGCGGCATGATGCCCCAGTGCTAGACATCACTGCCACACTGCAGACATCGTAGCGATATGACTGAAAAATTGTTAAAGCTACGTTAAAAATACAAATCTCACACACACACACACACACACACACACAGAGTTGGTCCTAAAAGAAAATGCTGCTACTCAGACATCCTATATGGCTGCTGCAGTTACCATCTTGAAGATCTTGTTATCGCTACTTCTCCTAAATGAATGGTCATATTGGCATTGGGTTTTCACTGAACGACTTCTTACCATGTCAGGTTGGCTGATCTTACTTCCAATATGGCCACCATAATGATCATCTTGACAATCTTGTTGCTACTTCTAGATGGCTAGTCATATCTATATTGTGCATTCACCACAAGATTTCTTATGATGTCTAGCTTGTCCTAAATGGAAATGGTGCCAATCTGATATCCAATATGGCAATCATGGCAGCCATCTTGAAAATCTTGTTATCATTACTCCAAAATGAACAGAAAGTCATGTCAGCTTGAGGTTTCCACTAGAAGACTTCTTATCATGTCTTGTTGGTACTAAATGAAAATGGTGCAGATGTGACAAACAGTATGTCCACAACAATAGCTAATTTGAAAATCTTGTTATTGCTGAAGAATATTAGAGATGGTTTCAATACTCAGCAGTTAAAAATTATTATGAAATGTTCTTATCATGAGTTCATGGAAATTCTTTTTGGCCAGTAGAACATCAGTCCCTGAGGAACTCTTGTTTTTCATATGGAAAACATAACACTGAATATGGCCATTTTCTTATGTAGGAAAATACAGAGTGTATGACTTTGCTATTTTTTCCCACCTGAGTAAAACTGTGGCATGTGGTCTTGCAATTCAGTATGGGCAGAAATCAGAATTTACACCTGCAGGAGACTCCGTTATACACATTCTGTAAAATTGGAGCATTAAAACATAAAAGTACATATATTACACACAAAAAAAATGCCAGAGACAACATTTTTATTTTATTAATCTTATAATGGCAAGCTAATTACCGAGTGGCCAAGTGGTCTAAAGCGCTCACCATTCCGGATCACTGCCATCTCACCTCTGTCTGTGTGGGTTCTAGTCTCAGGCTCGGCTTTAGTGTGTACGTGAGAAAGCCTGCCAGTAGCTTCTCATGGGTCGGTGGTTCTTCCAGGGATTTTCCAGGGTTCTTCCTCCACTAGTTATACTGGCCGCCATGTATAGCCTATCTTGTGCTGAAAAGTGGCATTAAACCCTACAACAACAACAACAACAACAGCAAGCTAATTACTATATTGTGAAGTCTGAAAGCACTGGTCAACTAAATTCTGATTCTTGATAAACTCTGGTGAGTTCCAAGAGCTTTGAGTCTGATTCATAGGTTTCATTTGAGTATAAAGATTCTCATAAAAAAATTTCTGTTGAATGATAACAAAATTCCTCGAGTTTTGCTATTACAGAAATAATGAGGATAATATTTTTCTTTTATATGATGGGTGAGGGGAAAAAAAACTTGGTTGTGGGTGTTGAAGGTTCAATATGCTACTTATGCTCTCAAGCGTCACTAGGAAATATTAGTCGGACCAAATAATTTTTACTTTATTTACGATATATTGATCCTATGTACATAAGCAAATGAATTTTGAGCAGAGTTTGTATTTAGTTTATTCCAGTAAAGTTGATAGAGGGCACTCAGACAAAGGTCAAGAACGGGGGGGGGGGTTGAATGACAGTAATGTATGTAATTGATGGTGAAAGGGAGTATCTATCTGATTCACTTATTTGATTCGAAGATCTATACTGATCTCTTTCAATATAGTGATTATGTACATGTATATTTGTTGCATGATTTTTGGAAGGCATCTGATTTTTATCTCTACTGGTCATAAAACAGAAGATCTTGTGGGATGGCCTGTTGTCCATCGTCCATCTGTGAACACAAGTTTATTATCATTACTCCTTCAAAACTACTTGGAGGATTGACATTAAACTTGACACAGAGACCATCTTGAAAATCATTTTATTGCTTCTTCTCTTAAATGGATAGTAATATCAGCATGGAGTTTTTAGTAAAAGACTTCTGATGATGTCTAGTAGGTCCTAAATGAAAATAATGCCGATCTGACATCCAATATGGCCACCAACATGGCCATCTTAAACATCTTATCTCAGCTCCTTCTGAATGGATGGCCATATCAACATGGGATTTTCATTAAAAGTCTTCTTACGATATCTTATTGGTCCTAAATGAAAATGGTGCCAATCTTATATCCAGTATGGCTGCTATGACATCCATCTTGGCAATCTTGTTATAGCTACTCCTACTGAACGGATGGTCATGTTGACATGGAGTTTTCACCAAAAGACTTCAGATGATGTCTAGTTGGTCCAAAATGAAAATGGTAACAATCTTGAGCCAATATGGCTGTCACAGCAACTAGTGTGAAAATCTTGTTACTGCTCAAGAATATCAGCAATGGTTTCAACACTTATTGGTTAAAAAGAAAAAATGGACTTATATTGATGTCCTGAAAATGATTTTTGGCCAGTATAGCATCAGTTCATTTGAGAGGCTCTTGTTTACTTTTTGAATTGTCATTTATTTGTAAAATCCCCAAAATTTTGAGGTGTGTTGCAGTGGTACTGACCCTCTTATGCTTAATATTAAATGTGACAAATGTGCACACCTATTAGACATTGGGCTACAAGATTCACTATATCATTTAAACCCTTGTATACCTCAAAAAAACTGTACTAAACCTTGTTTTTTTAGTTGTATCACTCCTTCCTCGAGTTAGAGAATATGATTCAAAGTTATCGTAAGTTAACCTTGTACCCTAATTTTTTTGTCAGCTGGGTGAGTGATCTCAGACCCACATGAGCCTCCTACCTCTAGCATGGTTCATGCTAGGATCACCAAACTTGGGAAATGTTTTGTGGCTTATATACTGTATTTTGCTATGTAAAATCAGTCCTACTCACTAATAACAAATACACATTTGTCTTCTCACACACACCATTTAGTTTTAATTTGCATGTTTTAACTCTTGACTATGTGCAGCTAGAGGCTTTTTATTTTGTGAAAACTATGGGGCCCCTTACACAGTACACAAAATTTAGTATCCATGAAAATGTAATTTACCCAGTTTACAAAATTAGGTATCTATGAAAATTTAATTTTTCACTAAACCACAAAATTAAATGAATTCACAGTATCCTACTGCTCTTTAGAAGTGAACTTTTGGTGTAGTTCTGCATTTGTTGTGTATTGTCAGTCATCAGTTGTCTATTGTATACCTTGAGCAGAAATTTATATTGTACATCCTCACCTTTTACATTTTTAGCTCACCTGGCCATAAGGTTCACATGTATGGTTGTGGATGAAATATTATGCTGATTAAACAAATCTTAATTTTAATGTGTGCTCTTTTTTATTGCTTTGTTGAAACATAGTATGTAATAACATTTACGTAAGACTCATAAGAGTATAAGATTTTTTTATTTTTTTTAAAAGCCAGGAAAACTTTATGCAAAAATTATGTGTTTTTGTGTATCTACCTTTCTGAACATCTACGTACAATGTCAGTGATATAACTCATTCTATAAGGAAGTACTGTTCACTTTAAATCTGCCCCTTTTCTAACTTTCTTCATTTCTTCCCCTTTCTTTCCTCCTTATTTTTGCAACTTCATACACAATGCCATACACATTTTAATTAAGTTTCTCCTTTTATCTTCTTTTTTTTATTCTCATCTTTTATCAACTCCTTCATTGTTCATCTTTGTGCTCTATATACCGTGACTAAATGTTGATGTTTTAGCTAAGAGAATCTTCACTATGACGTCAACAATTTAAAATTGTTGTCATAACTCAATTTAATCTGCCATAAATTCACATATATTTACAATGTTTGTATCGTCAAAAGGAGAAAAACGTTATAAACCATTGGCTTTCGTTCTAATCCTTCTGTATTACAGAACTTGTAATCTCAAACTACACAGTTATGAAATGAAATATGTTTAAAAGCCTTATTTACAATACTGAAATGGCTTACAATATATGAAAGGATTGATTTTCACAAGACATATCTTGTGCATGATGTCTAAATGGAGCTGTTCCAGAGTACCTACAGGATTTATTAAACTGTTACTCAAAACTTAATACCAGTTGAGATCAACATCACATATGAAACCTTCATCCATCATCAGTCAAGAATTTAACAATTTTAAAAAATGTTTCCAATACTCTGGTATAGTTCTGTGGAAAAAGCTTTCAGAGGCTGTAAAAGCTGCAGAAAATATTAGTATTTAAGAAGAGATGATATTTTAGTCGAATTTATTATACTCAAGACACGTTGAACTAAATAGTAATTACTGTTAACATTTTTTATCGATATATATTGTTATAATTTTTTAGAGGACCTCGAGGGAAAATTATTTTCATCTAAATGAGTCACCCTCTATAAATAAAGCATTAGTAATATTAGTAATAGTACTGTGTAAACAATTGGATCCAGGTCCGATATGCTACCTATTGTCAAAATTGTTTGATTTAATTTAATTAGATCACAAATTAGAGGTGATGACTCCAAGGTAATCAATTACAAGCATTTAATCTAAGATCAGGACCCACTCATGTACTTTGATTGGAAGATAATGACTCCTAATGAAATGTACATCTAAGCTTAAAATAATAACAGTTATTCCAATTAAGCAGCACATCCTCATATGCCATCATATGCCAAGTTATTGAACTTCATTTTAATTAGTACTTCGGTTTATCTGGAAATTCATTAGACAAGTAAATCGTTTAATAATAATTAGACATAGCATTTTTCATGTTGAGGTTGATTGCATATGGGTACATATAATCTCTATATTAATATGAAATGAGTTCATAAAGTTAGGTTATTCCGAGTTTTCCTTGATTATCACATGATGCAAGGTTAAAGATATATTAGGTGTAGAATTTGAATTTGTAACAGATTATGGCATGTTCCTGATGATTGTGAATGGAACAAGATGTGTAATTAGCAATAATATTACATACAGATGTGGAGTCAATGCAAGGCATGATGGGAAGAAATCGTTTTAAAACATTAGATGACTATGATACTTGGTGCATTTTTTAAGTGAATTTAGTGATTAAATTGCATTTTCATGACCATTTCATGGGCTACACATTAGCCCCAGAGAAAATAATTTCTGATGAAAATTATATATATATATATATATATATATATATATATATATATATATATATATATATATATATCCCTTGAAAAAGAAGTTGATAAATTATTTAAAGGTACAAACTGAACTGTACCAAAACTGTTATGTACGTACACATTGAAAAACAAGAAGATATTTGTTATTGATGTTAGAAAGCTTTACATATGGTTATGTATTAACGGAAAAGATGCACAGAGTTGTCTTGTTTGAATAACAACCATGATAGAAACCCAACATTGAACTGAATACAAATTTGAGGCATAGGAAACAAGTGATTTTGAGAAAGATTTTCTAAATGAGAAACAACATTGTATTTGGTCAACAGATGGAAAATCTCAGAAAGAAAATAACATTAAAATATATAAAGATTAAAAAATTATTTTCAAATGCCAGAAGGATTTACCATTTGCACAAGGGAACAATTATTAACACTGACTTGGTGTTCAGTTTCAAAACATGAAAATCAAATTATCCAAACCAATTTACGATGCATTTAAAATGTTAAGAGTTATCTAAATGGCTAGTGTATAAATTTTACTCAAACAGGTTTGAAAAAAATAAATATACTGATTCATTGCGTATCGATTGTTGAGACAGAAAACTTTTACAGTAACATGAAGGATAACCTAAAGGTTTATAACACTATATAGAGTCTTTAGAAAGGATAGCATATTTGGTTACCACAAATTAATAAGGGACTTTGTTAAGGGGAGTAAGATATTTGTCAGTATATATACATAATGAATTAATGTATATATTTATTTTATGCTAGGCAGTGAATTAGTGAATTTTCCGAGTGAAATAGCTGTCATAGAGTGAAAATAAACATATCTTTTCACTGGCCGTCAATAGATATTATATATAAGAAATTTCAATGTTTCGCGATGCTTGCGTAATGTAAAGGTAAAGATGGCTGTCTGGAAAACTAAACGACTGGGGTTAAAATCCAACCAATGATAAATACTTTTTTTCTTAATTTTGTTTTTATCTGCTGTTTTACCTTTAATGGAGAAGGAGCATTTTGTAACTACTGATCTTTTATGTGCAAATATACACAAAACAGCGCGGAACAAAAACGGTAAACCGCCGATATTATCGCGCGGGATGCAGTAAGAAATCTGTTACTTCACTGTGTTATACAAGTTGTTGGACAATACACTTGAGCATAAAATAAAAAGAATATTTGCTCATGAAAATACTGAGCTTTCCACCCACTCTATGAAATATATCCGTTATTCACTCGTTTCAAGCAAATACCCTCTATATATTTGTGAATGTACCCGAATAGGTGGATATGTATATAGCAAGACTCCCAATGACATCGTTTGTACATATATGTATAATATATACATTGTACCCTAAAGATCGGTAATGAGCATGGACAAAAACGATTTGACTATTGGGGGACAACTATCGGGGGACATTTATATATATATATATATATATATATATATATATATATATATATAAAATATTATGAAGACAATTATCAGTGAGGTTTAATTTTGTTCTTCAACTTGATCACTGAAAAGGCGGCCACCAAATAAACATTCCATAATTATGTTTAAACCATCTAAAAAGCAAATGTCCCCAAATGATTGGTTTTATGCATGTAAGTGCCCCGATAGCAGCATTCTTATATATATATATATATATATATATATATATATAGTGTATCCTCGTTAATACCAACATTTATGCGGAATATCTTTCTAGTTCAACCAATTTTCTAAATTACCAGATTTTTACATATACATGCTGGTCATATTTCTTTGGTACTATGTAGTTTATCGACCATATAATGTTCCCAGTCGACATTGAACTACATATAATCTCTTACGTAATAATTCGAAAATTGTTGCTATCTTTTATTGTATACATACTAATAATTATTTATTGTTTAACGGCATTAATCTTCAGGTAAGAACTCGACGTCATAAATAAGAGCTGGTTTTCCCAAATAAACTTATGTTCCAATTTACGATGTCAGTATAAGCGGTTACTGTCAAATATAAAACGGGAAATTCATAAATTCTTTTAAGTGATGCATACTTATTGTGAATTCAGTGTTTATTTTTATTTGGTCAATTTCTTAAAGTATTTCCTGTCTGCACGCAAATAAGGAAAGTCCCATTTTGTAAACTACAAACAACTCGACAGAGTTAACAAATGACTCGCGCGCAATGATCCGTTATTCATAACGGTATAAAATAACTTGACAAGTGATAAAATAAATGAGCAGGAAACATTACATAAACTAGTGGAATATTGTTAGCTTTTGTTTAAGTTTTCTTTTTACAAATATTAAATAAAAAAGTTTTTTTTCTTTTACAGTTTTGTTAACAAAATTCCTTGAATGATTACAATCCGTCCAAACAAATTATTACAACTATCACTACAGAGAAAAATATTGTTACGACCTCTGTTTCATATGGAAGTACATGTACATAAAATCAATGGACATACAAACTAATCCCAAGCCTAAAGTTGACTTTTATTCTCATTGAGCAAGACCACATTTCAAATAGGTTGCCTTTTGCGCTTTTTAATTATTTCCTGATCCAGAAATCGAATTTTATGATTAATTATCAATATTTCGTTAGAGAAAAAGACCGAGAATCTAGCAGATTATCGGAGAGCGGATTATATATATATATATATATATATATATATATATATATATATATATATATATATATATATATATATATATATTCTCATATGAAGTTATTGACTTAATGCCATGTGTACTTGACAAACTGTTTGCTTAGAGCAGAGAAAGGGCCATATAATAGCAAATGCACTTTCACGTGTATAGAGGTATTAACCTGTTTCATCTATATTTGGTGTGCGTCATTGTAAAATATGAATGTGACAGCAACAACAAACAGACAAAAAATATGAAAACGTTGTATACAGATATAATGAAACTATTAATAATTTTCTGTACGTTAGAGGAAGTATTCATTTGAAAAAAATAGTATCGTAGAAAGAAGTATTCAAATTGCATTATTTGAAAGTAAATTATACATCAAATTCTACATCGTTAGTGAGATCTAACAGGCCGCATTCGTAGATTAGTCCCCCATGAACACTTTGTGCAACTTACCTGACCCTCGGTCAATTGTTTTCATTCATCTATCAAAACGCCCTATTTTATCGCAACTTGCGTCATGTTAATGGCACATTCGGATACACACTGTTTCTTCGGGATGTTAAACGTTTTACCGACATGATACTTAATATTGTGTTAGCAAATGAAATCTGCCAAGTTCAAAGAGAAAGTTTAGAGTGGGGGGAACGCATTTAGGAATAAATTATGCAATGATTTAAAAAAATATGTACATAGGCTGTAGGGTCCTAAACGGACGGGGGGGGGGGGAGGCTTTTGTCCAGGGCTCAAGAGGTCTTAGGGCGCCAGCACAGCTGATATCTTTTTGTTTTCGAAAATGACCAAATCTGTGTGCTTGTAAATTTGTTACTCTCGACCTTTCAGCACATTACATAAAGCACCCGTGTAACAAGAATCTGCAAGCAAATTTCTGCTGCTACCGTGTTCTTCATGAACAAACTGCTACTCTATCCATCAGCATATCCCCCTGCCCCGACACCCAGCTAATCGGCCATAGAACACGATTAATTTTACTATGTATTCTCTACATTTGTTTCTCAGTACTGAACTTTCCACTGTGTGACAATCAATACAAATCATATGTTAATCTAAAATACCTTCAAAGATGACTTCACGGTGAAGTTCTTGTCAAAGGTTCACCGGCATTTTTTTGAAAAGCTTGACTGTCAACAAACCAACGTGCAATGGAACACAGATTTCACTTCCAGATCATCACCAAGACCTTATTACTCACTGTACACTGTCGCCGAAACACACACAGAAAACCACACCATAAGCTCATATTCTAAAGAATAAACAATTGCCTTTAAATCCATACCAAGAATGCCTAAATCTAACTCTTGTATCACCACCAAACAGAGACAGGAAAAAAACACCAGCCGTTCATACTACTCTAGTCTGCAGTGATTGTGAAAACGAATATCCCGCAACGCGATGTACATATTCAGGCAAGCCTACTGTAACTATAAATAAATACACTGCCAGGCAATTTGTTTTTCGACCGATAATCCTCGTTGTTTCTTATTTGTGCCCGTAACTGTCTGTGGTTTTCCATTTCCGCCAGCACATTCACAAACTCAGCCGCACTTACTGAGACGGCTCAGTGTGGACGCAAGCAATTTGGAATAGGTACGTATTCGCGAATACAGTCGCATTGAAATTAATTTACTTGCACCACCGGTTACGATCGACATAGCCCCGACAATAATACTGATTGGTGCAAATACAATGGTTGATGCTGTCGTGATTCCAGCCACACCAAGCCCAACAGTTGCTGTCGCAGCAAATCCGCAGATAGTATATACGACCTAACACGCGCGTTTGTATTTCACCATCAGTGCGGTTCATTTAATAATTTCAATTCACAGCTGTTGTTCCGCTTCGAATATTTTTTCACGTCGGTAAGATTGCGGGTCCGTCATAGCTCTTCTACTAATAATACAGTCGCGTATTTTAAAAGTACGAGAGGTAGACCATGTCCGGTCGCATCATCATGCGAATGCGCAATACGCATAAGCGCTTCTAGCTAATTATTCTTTTATACTGGCACAATTGTCCTGCAGTTATAAAATACCTCTGCCTCGGGAAAACTCGCATCTCAGGCGATTGTGCGTTTTGGTGGTCAGCCACCCATCTCATTAAAATGAACCTTTTGCATCTAACAACCGGCTTTACCCAATAACTGTTACCCGAACAAGTGCGATCTTGTTGAATAACAGTCGAGATCGTTTTTGTCTCAGCTGAGTTAATGTTGGTGTAAATATTAATTGCTAAACATAACCGAGTGGATACATTGGTAAATACCACTTTGCCACTGTAGAAACAATCACGGAGAGGTTTTACATTTGCTGCTGTATACAACTTTTGTGCGTTTGTTTGGGCGATGATTCCAAGCTGGCCTCGAGTTGGTAGTGGTACATCAGACTGACTCCAAATGGCAATTTCTACTTGGCCCTTAACAAAATTATATGACAGTTCATACGAGAGTTTGGTAACACAACTTTAAAGCAGATATTCATTGACAAGTTGAACGAGGTTGTTATCGATGTTAGCATCCGCTGCCAGTTGATCTAACACCCCGTCTGTAAATTCCGCAACCTCGTCACCTCGGTCGGATTCCATTATGTATATACAATGATAAATCTAATCTTAAACACAAGCACCAAATCAAGTCTCCTATTACGGATAAATATTGAGTCCTTCGAACTGAACTTCATCTCTGGTGACTAATGGTACTGACACCGTCTATATGTAACTTTTTTTTTAGTAATTTCTTCTTAAAGACGTGCTATTAATGTACGATGAACTGAATTATTTATTACTGTTGTCAATGCAACCCACACATCATTATATCCGTTTAAAATAAACACATACGATTCGGACTCACGTACGTTTAAGATCTTACGTTTATGTGTATAAAATCCATCTCCGACAGCAACGAAAAGAAGTCGACTGTTTGCCATACCACCATAATTTTCAGATCCTTCTTTGGTTAATATTCTACTAAATGTTTCCCACGAAATTAATACACGTGGTGGTGCGGGCACGTGTACGATTTCTTCTTGCATGTAGTGTCTTGTTGCAATATTGTCTGTATCAACATTGTTTTTGATAATTGCAACCAACACCCGCTTTCCCTGATTCCACCGTTGTCAGTGAGTACAACCAGATTCTGTACCACAAAGTAGCACTTGAGCTCGAGAAGAATATCATTAATGCTTGCGTCTGACGATTTCAGCTTGTGAGTGTTATCTTCAAAAATCACAAGCTCACTTGGATCGGCAAAGACAACAACACGGCTAGCAAACTCAGACAAATCCGTTTTGGTGGCAAATTCGCTTAGATCTGGATCGACACCATGTCGTCGAATTTCTTCAGAAGATTCTTGATGACCGTTTAACCGCAAAGAAACCTTGGTCACTTCTAAGTCGTCAAATCTCACTTTGCTGTGAGTTTGGACATTATCTCGATCTATAAGTTGAAATGCCACAAACACATGTTCTGACTCAGTAATACCATGTGGGGTACTTATTTGCCAAGTTAATTCCCCCGCAATAGCAGTTAGTGCGTGAGCGCCTGTGGTATGTACGAGAAACGACAACGTTGATGAGGTTTCCGACTGCATAAATGATAAGAAACGTGATTAGAAAGTGAAGGGGATAATACAGACATCCGCAATATTAATGTTACAAATACAACTCTACCATCAGCAGCAGCATCACGCCAAATTGCATTTGTTGGCGTTTTACTTGCAAGGTAATGTGACTGTGTGACCTCGAAATGAACCTTGAGAATATCTCTGCAAAAACCGAATATACGACTAAGAGGAATTGCGCACGAAAATCGTAGTGAGGGTCCACGAAATTGTCCTTGGCGCAGACCAAATCCGCCATTAATAGTGCCGTTGGGGCCCACAACTACACCTTGTACATCTGCATCATTAGCAATGTTAATGTGTTGTTTAGGTCTCCTAATTGTATCCGGTTGAAAATCCGCATTATCAGATGTATCCTTGATAAACATTATTGTCGGACCTGCCTTTCTCGTGTAATCATCACTATATCTGGCCAGTCCATTAACTTTGTGGCCACGTCAACATTTTCCAAAATTGATTCGATTTCCTTTCCGTCGATGGAATAACGTGCAATGTTAAACAACGCTATGATGCCATTGTTATCAAATCTCACTGTGGTATTGGCGGAATAATCGGTACCGTCATTCTGTACCAGTTTTCCCTCAATTTCCAAAATATGCCACACATGGAAGTAAACACCTAGACTCCCAACAATCTTTTGTTACTCAACTCTTTTTAAAAATCTTTTAGACCATTATAGCACGGTTGATTATCGGCCGATGGTGCAGTCATGTACAAGCGATCTCAGGTTAACCATCGTAAAACCATATTTAAGAATAGTTGTGTTTTTTTCTGATCAAGCAGGGCCAATGAGTAGTGCACGAACGTAGTTTAGAAACACGGTTCTTTCACCATGTTTGGACGGTTTAGGAGACGCTTGTAAGAATAAATCAATGACTAAAATGTCTTTGCTGTTACCAAAATCATCTGGAAATTTTCTTTTGCTCGATGCCATTAAAAAATATAGTATTATTAATACGATCGTATCTTCATATTGTGTGCGATGTCGGGCGAAAACACGTACAAGAAAATCCACCTCGAGTTCAAACACGTTATGAGCTAGCTGCGATTACTGGAACTTGTTTTCGATGTGAAGTAAAGAAGTTCATGTTTGCCAGAAAAGAAGCAAACGGTTTTAAGAAAAATAGCTTCACATAACAACGATGAACAAAACGGATCGATCGGTGGCAACTGGGATTTCGGCCAATTTGCTCTTGTCGCTCATGTACTAGTACGGATACACACCTATTCTCGTTATCAGGTCTGTATTGGATGGACAGTATCGAAGAGAGATTTTGAAGTTCTCCCATCTTCAGATTGTTCGCTAACTTGTCCAAGGACGAATTCATAAACATAAACTGTAATGAATCGATGCCGAAACGTCATTTATTTTTCCATGTTGTTGGGGATCACGTTTATCGGTGAGTCGGGTGCAGTGGCTAATGCTTTCGTCATGAAATGACCATCGTACCCACGCAGGTTATGAAGCACCACATGGATTTTGTTTTGATAAATTCTCAACTGCAGATTGCAGCACCTCTGTACGCATTAGTGATGTCACAGTGGTCACGAACATTGGATCTAGGACTTTTACTTTCATCGTTGAACAGGCTTTGCTTTTTATTAGTGTAAGAACCTTCCTCTGAAAGCCTTTTTACAAGTCCAGCAGTGAGTAGCTGCGGAAAACTCACGAATTATGTGTGCTGGTGAATAGAGCTGCTATCCAATCCATTTTGCCGAGCGATCTGAGAAATACCTCTACTGTGTTTAGAGAGCTAGCACTCTGGGTATAAGGATGAAACTTAAGTAGTGCTTCAGACTAGGTCTAATGTTGTACTTTATACATAATATGGTGGTCAAACGCATGCTTCAATATATTGTGGCACATATGGTTAAGTCAATACTGGCACGCCGTGCGTGTGTGGCTAGACATTTGGTCAGCGTAGTACTAGACACATGTTGGGATATGGTTTGTTCTGGTGGCTTGGTGATGAGCGCATATCTCTGTAACAGGTTTTCATTGTTTACTCTGTGAAGCAAAAGCAACCCATACGAAGTGGAGACCAGAAGTATGTAGTGGGCGGGAGATGATTTCTACCGTGGTATTTAACTATAATTCTATTCTGCATAATTGGAGCTGAATGAAGTGGTTGAACAAATTTTATGGAATGGGGTGGTTTGGTAAGTTATCCCTTTCGTATATCTTGTGAAACTGTATGTATAACCATTCTACTATAGACATAAAACTATGTATAATTGCATATAATTAATGACTACGACGATTTTGATACAACTGAAACATGAGGGTTAAATGGGACTGAGATCGTACTTGCTGACATCTCCCTGACAGCCAGATAAAACAGTAGTGGACCTAAAAATCAGGATCAGTAGGATATACTATCTGTGGAAATTTCCTTCAATTCTGTTGATTGCATATGTTATGAACAATGTTGTTTCTAGGCTTCGTACGTCTTTATTCATTAATTTATATATGACGACACATCAAAAATATTTGTTAAATGTTATGTCGAAGGTGGTCAGATTCTGCGGTATGGTATTTAGGAAGTCGTTCTAATGATTTATATTTTAGCAGCGACGGCCATATTTAAAGGCGAAACTGCAGCATTCGTATAAATTTGAAAACCTTTAATGACATGACTTAAAAAAATGTCAACTTCACCTGAAGATAACAAAATGTTAGCTCATGTAAGTGTGGATGTGTGTTGGCTATATTACGTCGAGGAAAGGGGAGCTAAGTGCCTTTCCCAAGGACACACCGAGGGAAACGATCTATGTTGAACTGGGCGGGTATCAAACCCACGACCCTTGGATTACAATTTCGACGATCTAGCAACTGAGGTACTACGAAATAAGTAAGTGTAATGCGAAGATATTATTGAAAAGATTTCACACAACATAACTACTTTGTTTTCTTTTCTTTTCTTTCTTCATTGTCGCTGTCATTATTAAGAATTATTTCGTCATGAACTTCATGTACATTTTCAAGGTTTTAAAATCCATGATTAATTAAAACATTTTTTTTTTTGTTCTAGTCGTTATTGCTTACAAGAATGTTTGTTTTTTTTCTAATAATTGGAACTGTAATGATATAAAACAGGGACAGTAATTTTCGTTTCGATAAAATTTAAGTTTTGATAGTAAATGCTAGCGGGCTTTAAAGCGCCTTCTAACGTCTTAGTTTTTGGACCGACTGTGGTTGCAAAGGTGGTGTGGTATGATGCAATGTGGTGTAAAGACGTCAATTTCGAGTGAATCGGCATTAAGCACCCAGCCGGAGCAAGCACATTGTGCCGTATTTCGACCAACAGGTAAAGGCAACACCAGGAAATCTCAAACTAGGGTCTAAGTCTTTCGTCAACCAGAATAGAGTCACTCCAAGGCGCGTTCAAGAAGTACAGGAATCTTGCTATCACGACCTTGCAAGAATACAAATAATAACTGAAGATCTATCTGCAACATTATTTCGCCCCTATTCGTCTCTCTCTCTGTGGATCTTGAGAGAGTGACGACCCGCGACCACGAATCAGTCGACGACGCAGGCTACCACCTAGTCGGCGATCCCGAAGACGTCGCAAACTATCACCTAGTCGGCAATCCAGAGGATGACCCATTCGACAACTTAGGCTGCGATTGAGAAGGCGACCCAGTCGACGAACTAGCTGGCGACCTGGAGGCTACAGACAGCCAGGAATACGATGATATCTCGCTGGAGAAGAAATCTGTCACATTCTGGAGCTCCAGACCTGAGACAGACACATCAGGGTATCACTCAGATATAAATATCTGTCCTAATGAAACCGAGAAATCGAGCCTCGCGGTAGTGTGGAGGAGCGAGTTCCACTTCAAAACTTTCTAAAAACGCCCAAAAGATGTCCTTCATTCATGATATAGATTTGCATTTACGTACGAGAAACACTTTCCTGCCGATTGCATTATTTTCATTCTTGTGTCTGTTATTCATGTTAACTATCAAATTAAACTCATTACGACCTGACATTTGTACCTCTATCTGTTGTAATTGTAGGTATTTTATCCAACATATATCTATCAAATAAACCCGAGACAAGTAATAGTGTGAAACTGCCGCTTTTACCATATTTACTACCCTATGGGTCGCCTGACATCCGTTCTCGCCTCTAACTCCCATGACATACGTAGCCCTCACCTAACATATACATAATTGATCCCCTTTAATTTGTCACGCGTGAGGTGTAAACGCATATGTCACGCGAGTCATGTCACTGAGTCAATCACGTGGGTTAGAGTCTTGCACGGATATCAATGTCCCCATAGGGTAGCGAATAAGGCAAATCCCTCTCATTCTTCTTTAGGCTGCTCGGATTATAGAAACGACAGAAGATCATGCGTAGAGAGAGTGATGAACTCAGACATGCAGGTCTATGGGAGCGAACAATTTATGCACTGCCAAGCTTACTACAATGAATGGATAAATGACTGAATGAATGTACTATAGCAGCTGTTCCGTGTATTGACTTTTTGCAGTGTATTATTTAGCCTCTATAGTATATGTATATTGATCATTTTGTGCCACCATGAAGAAATATATAGTCTAGTTGTGAAATACTCTCAAATTGAAGATATTGTCAGTGGCTGTTTATATACAAATGATCAGTGGGGAAAAAAAAACCTATGGATTCGCAAAGTGTATTGAAGGAATTCAAAGAATTGTTAGGGGGAGTGTAAATCTTCCAAAAGAATGGGATCTAAAAAATGTGACAGAAAGTTGAGATAGATGTATCTTTTTAATACATCATACACGTTCATTAAAGAAGTGAAAAAGATGCTGTACGTGTTTTAGGAAAACAAAGGCAGAGCACATTGACAAGTTGGTGAATCTGGGAGTGACTTTAGAAATAGAACAAAACAAACTTGGGCAGATTTTTGAGGCAAACAAAACTAAAAAGATTCTGCGGGATATCGTGCATGAAAGAGTACACCCTCCAAAGAAACATAATAACTCGCCCACTGCATCTGAAGCGAGTGACGTTCTTCATGAGACCATCGACGAAAATGTTTCAGAGCAGGCTAATTAGACAAATGCTTTGGGGCCATAAATGTAAGAATGGTATCCGAACTCAATTCTCTTCGGTAGATATACCAAACGTGTCACATCGACTCAGAAGAGGAGAGATGCAAGCACAAACAATTTTATGAAGCTGTTGCTAAAAGCGATGAAGCAAAAACGGTTGAGAAAATTTACCAACGC
Source organism: Megalonaias nervosa (assembly GCA_016617855.1). NCBI lineage: Eukaryota > Metazoa > Mollusca > Bivalvia > Unionida > Unionidae > Megalonaias > Megalonaias nervosa. Next base: position 1,606 of record JAECUM010056544.1, on the reverse strand, counting down.
TCCAAGAAAATTGATTTAATTGCATACTAGCGCACAAAGTCTGGTCGTGTTCGAATTGGCGTAGTACTCACTGACCAATACTTTGAGGTCAAGGATGGGTCACTTGAGCTCATTTGGGCTCATTTCTGGGATGAAATTCATCTCATCCAAAAAGAATGCGCCATTATTTCTGAACAAACCTGATCTCAAATTTCGAGTTACCATAAAATCGCGTAATGGCTTCCGTGAGGCTCATTATCCGCCTAGCCTTGAAATCAGTGTACACACCCGATGGAGAGGAATAAATAAAAAAGCGGCGACGAGAAAAACCTGAAATGTAGTAGTGTATTGTCGATTAGGAATCTCCATGGCATTGCGACGCAAGAAATGCAAATGCAATGCTGACTTCCTTGTGAAATACGAACCCTGTGGCAGAACATTCCATTACGAGTACTGTAGAACATAGACGCAAATATTATGTGATTGTCTAGAGACACGATCCTGCCTGAAATGTGGCATCGGTGTCAAATCATGTAACCAAATTTGCTTGCCTTGTGGTTCTCTTCGTGAGTGCTATAAATTGCGCAGAAAAAAAATGAAAACCACAGACACCTGTGGCCGCGCAAGTTCAATCACAAGCAGATACCACATCATAAAAATAGATAAAATCTTCACTAGGATTGAAGTGATCATAGTTTCTTAGCCTGACAAAATACAAACAAAAACAACAACAACAAAAAAAAAAAAAAAAGAATCCACCATCAAAGTTTCCCAACTATAATAACGCTTCGCCCTCCTCTTAGTATAAAGAATGCCTACATTGCCACAGCTAAAACCACTCACACAACAGCATGGCACATACATACAGTGTCTTTCGGAAGCATCAAACTGCCTAAAGAACATGATTACTGGTAATAGTCCATGAAGTGATTGATTAGCTGTACGTTTGCTGGCTTACAAGATTTATGATCATCGAATTTCATTATACTTTTGCCGGTTTAGATCCTTTATTAGTCTCTAATTTCCCTATACTTTTGCTGGCTTACAACATTTATTACTTTCGAGTCTCCATATACTTTTGCTGGCTTACAACATTTCTTACTCTCGCATTTCCCTATATTTTTGCTGGCTGACAACGTTACTCTCGATTTTCCCTATACTATTGCTGGCTTACAATATTTATAGCTCTCAAATATCCCTATACTTTCGCTATCTTACGACATGTATTACTCTCGAATTTCCCTATCCGTTTCCTGGCTGCTGTAGTTAATCTTAGCTGCAGAGGAAGTACGAGCTGCTGTAGTTCATTTTTTAACACTAGGTCCATTATTTGTCACAGAACGTCACATTTGAATTCACTTAGCTAGGGGTAAACCTGACATTAGGTCGATTTTATATAGGGCTTATGAAACTGTCTAATTAAGAATATAGGCACACTGTATAGACCCAGATCTGACTTCAGATCATTATCTACTGTTTGCAGATAGATCCAACTTAAAAGCGAGTACAAACAGTATGTGTCATTCTTGATGGAGAAGAAATGCGGTGGTGGTAGCCTAAAATATATATATATATATATATATATATATATATATATATATATATATATATATATATATATATATAT
>JAECUM010056543.1:0-14500 GCA_016617855.1 Megalonaias nervosa | reverse complement strand
GTCTGGTTATGACCGAGATCTAGATTTTAATCTTATTGAAAATTTACATATAATAGAAAATAAGAAAAATTATATAAAAAAAGATCTAAGATTATCATTATTATTGGCGTGTCTCTTATAAAGATAAATTATTACTAGTGTTTTGTGTCAAAATATCCTTTCGTGTGCTGATGTGCCTGCCCTCCCCCCCCCCTCTGAAGTATTATCAGCAGAATATTGATGTTCAATTAGTTCTGTTCCATTTATTTCAATGACAACTATATCTAGACTTTTGTTATGATAGCGTAATTGCTGACTGGTTACAACATGCAAAGAATTCATGCACTGGTAGACACACAATGCTGAATCATCATCTAGGAAGATATAAATGAAAATTGAGACCCATCCTAGTTGACGTGAAACCTTTGAAATGCTTTTGTCCAAGCGCGGATCTAATAATATGCGTAGTAACTTCTCTCTTTTGTAACTGCGGCAGTAAATCGGTCGATTATTGCGCCGGCTTGACATACAGGGTAATAACAGCAACCTGCTACCGCTTCAATGAATTGGATAAAATAGGTTGAATGGAGAGTCTGTTTATTTACCTATTATCGATTTGTCAATAATATTCGACAGGTGCTCTTTATAATGTTGGTGTATATGATGACAGAGATTTGACAGCTGCGGTTGTTTCAAAATTGTATTGATAACACTAAGAAGAAATTCCCAATAAATCAGCTAAAAGAAATATGTATCTTTAGAAATATATTATCGCACAGCGTGAATTTCAAACTTAAAATGGACAAATACTTGCATACTCTGTTATACGTTGCATAAATATATTCTTTTAAATCCAGCCCTACATGTTTACCTATTATAATATGCTTTCCCTTGAGGAGCTAACTGAAGGCATGCGAGTCAATTTAGTGCGATTCGGGATAGATCCATTTTTGCAGTTGTTCTTTGTTCCCTACATGCCATGAATGAAAAATAATCTTTTCTGATTAAAGTATAATTTTCTAGATGATGATATGACGATTATTATTATTATTATTATTATTATTATTATTATTATTATTATTATTGTTGTTGTTGTTGTTGTTTCCCGTCAAAATTATACAGCTGATTGTGCTCAAAAGTGCCGCTAGAAAAAAATGAAGAACAACATATTATTGAAAAATGTATTTAATGTTCCTATAAACGGATAAATGAGATGAGCAGTGTTCTGTATTGCCGCAGCAAATACTTGATAAATGTATCAAAGAAGGATGGCGAAAGACCGCAGTAAAATCTTAATAAATTTGTCAAACAAGAATGGCGAAAGAAGAAAAAACGTTTTATTGTGCAGCAAATTCTTAGCATCTACACATGTGTCCGAGAGGATATGCTTAAACTGTACTTGCATACAATGAGCAGGGGTAGGAGGTTGTTTGATAATGGATACTCAAAGGCAACTATGAACCAAAAAGGCCAACCTGAGTAATACGGATGTCATAGTATTTTGGATCCATTCCGGAACCTTTGGTAGCAGGTCACCTTTCCGACATATTTATAAAGTAATAAAACAAGTTGTTCAGACAAAATGCTGAATCCAATGGAAGACGACTGCAACACTCAAAGGGAATTTCAAAAACAATACTGAAGTGTGTGTACATTAGGTAGTGAAGGGTATCATAAGGAGGCCATCGAGTAAGTTTATAAAAAACACTTTTAATGCATTCAAATCTTATCTACATCTCTTGCTATAATGTTTATCTCTGCAATGTTAATAATAAAATATGACTAATGTTCTGTTTTCATAGTAATGTAAATATGTATGTATGTATGTATGTATGTATGTATGTATGTATGTATGTATGTATGTATGTGTGTATGTTGTGTATATGTATGTATGTATGTATGTATGTATGTATGTATGTATGTATGTATCTTGTATGTATGTATGTTGTATGTATGTATGTATGTATGTTGTATGTATGTATGTATGTATGTATGTATGTATGTATGTATGTATGTAAGGATGGATGGATGCATGCATGCATGCATGGATGGATGGATGGATGGATGGATGGATGTATGTATGTATGTATGTATGTATGTATGTATGTATCTTGTATGTATGTATCTTGTATGTATGTATGTATGTTGTATGTATGTATGTATGTATGTATGTATGTAAGGATGGATGCATGCATGCATGGATAGATGTATGTATGTATGTATGTATGTATCTTGTATGTATGTATGTATGTATGTATCTTGTATGTATCTATGTTGTATGTATGTATGTATGTATGTATGTATGTATGTATGTATGTAAGGATGGATGGATGCATGCATGCATGCATGGATGGATGGATGGATGTATGTATGTATGTATGTATGTATGTATGTATCTTGTATGTATGTATGTTGTATGTATGTATGTATGTTGTATGTATGTATGTATGTATGTATGTATGTATGTAAGGATGGATGCATGCATGCATGGATAGATGTATGTATGTATGTATGTATCTTGTATGTATGTATGTATGTATGTATCTTGTATGTATCTATGTTGTATGTATGTATGTATGTATGTATGTATGTATGTATGTATGTATGTAAGGATGGATGGATGCATGCATGCATGCATGCATGGATGTATGTATGTATGTATGTATGTATGTATGTATGTATGTAAAGTGTATGTATGTAAGGATGGATGGATGCATGCATGCATGCATGCATGGATGGATGGATGTATGTATGTATGTATGTATGTATGTATGTATGTATGTAAGGATGGATGGATGGATGGATGGATGCATGCATGTATGTATGTATGTATGTATGTATGTATGTAAGGATGGATGCATGAATGCATGTATGTATGTATGTATGTATGTAACAAAACAAATATCGATATGAGACCAAAACTAGGATTACAGGAGACAACAGTGCTAAACTGCATACTGTATTCTGGCTTGGAAACGAATATTTCCTCTGAACAAACACCAGCTATAAATCATCTTTAGCCAAGGTAAATATTTTCATTTAGTGATGAGGATACTTACTTTACACACGTACTTGCCAAGAACCGACGGCACTGTTCCATAAACGGCAAATATCTTTTAGGTTATATTTACTGTAGTACTTCAAAGTCAGGTCTCTTTCCTACTTCTCGGTTAGATTAATTACCTGATACCTATTGTTAATTTACCTTTTTTGCCTACAGAAAATATACTTTTTAAATTTATTTACTAACAGTGCTAAATTTGTAGTGAAATTGTTGGGGGAGGGGGGTCCTGTAGCGCTTCAGAACAGTCAGAATGACGTACGGATTAAATCTAAATCGGCAGGCAAACAAGTCCGTATCTTTCAATGTCGACTTAAACAAAACACAAATCCAAGAGGCTTGGATACAGGAAACAAACATTTCATGAATACTCAGGATTTCTAAATACCCCCCCACTCACACACACACACCTCCCCAAACCCCACACATTTCCTTGAAATGACGGAATCAGGCTCTGAAAGATTTTTTTTTTTTGGGGGGATAACATTAATAAACCAGATGGATTTAGTATTATATTTGTAGTACACAGAATTGTAGTTTTCTTGCATTTGACTAACAGATTTGGGCATTATCTTTTACATCGTAATGTGCAAAATAGAGCCAATCTCCCTGTAGATTCTTTCGCGTTTTCTTTTTTCTGCTAGACATTCAAAACTAACAAAACATAATTGCTCTTGGCATTCAGTGTCTGTCTGGCTGTTCTTTTGGTAAGACCTACTCATGTAAATGGACAAATAGCGTCATAAATGCAAATACCTTTTCAACAGAATGGTGAAGATATAAACATGAAGTAGGCGTGCCAGTTCGTTGTTTGGTAATGCGGGGTATTGTTGACATGATTCTGTGAACATTTCGAATGTATCTTGGAATGACATTCCTTATAAACATAGGCCTTTAAGTCGTCTGAAAGTCAGAATACCTATAAATATATGTCTTTAAGTTGTCTGAATCTCAGGATATTTATAAAAATATGTCTTTAAGTCGACTGAAGATCATCATACAGACAATATTTCGAATGTATGATGTAATGACATTCTTTTTAAACATATGCCTCTGAGTGGTCTGAAAGTCAGGATACTTATAAATGTACGTCTTTAAGTCGTCTGAATCTCTGGATACTTATAAAAAATATATCTTTAAGTCGCGTCTGAAAGTCAGGATACCTATAAACATATGTCTTTAAGTGTACTGAAAGTCAGGACACTTATAAATATCCATCTTTAAGTCGTCTGAAAGTCAGAATACATACAAACATATGTCATTAAGTCGTCTGAAAGTCGGGATACCTACAACATTTCGAATGTATGATGTATCTACATTCCTTATAAACATATGCCTTTAAGTCGTCTAAAAATAAGGATACTTTCAACATTCTTACAATGTGCATGAAACGTTGGACATTTAAGATACCCATGTATTAATACGTCATCTAATTTGGTTGAGCAACTGAGCACGTGTAAAACAAAAGAGAGTTGCGTTTTTACTGAATGTTATTGAAAGTAATAAGGACGTTGCTGAGACAACGATCTGACAAAAATAATTCGTAGATTTGTGGAGCTTGTTGACATCTGTCTATTAATTAAGTTTTATATCACGCTCACAAACTACCTGTGTCCGATGCACCAACTGAATTGCTACCAGCTACCATGCAAAGTCTGTCAAAGAATATCATTTTCTAGGTATCCTCTTAAAGGACGAGTGGAGTATAACATTGCTTTTCACTTGTACACAAAATCTTCTTGAAACAGAATTAATGGCATGCTTTTCTTGAGATAAAAGATCGAAAAAGTTAGTTTTGCATCGGATTGCATGTTCTGAGTTCACACCTAGCATTTAACGCTCTTTGATATCCTACTCTTGCAAAGAATCTGTTTGTGTTTCATCACTTTAAATAACGAATAATAGCAAGAAATTAGTTAGATAAACAACAAAGTCTGCTAGAAAAATAAACGGCACGTAATTTAAGACTAGCGCCCTTTTATTATCATCATTATCGATCTAGTAGTATTCTTGTCGTTGGTATGTGTTAGATTATTACCGATATACCGGTTTATCGCGGTATTTTTCTTTCGGTGGCACATACCACAATACTGTTTGATTGAACCGGTATTTCATTAGTTTCCGTCAGTAGGGTATGTATGGAAATTCCAGAATAAACTTCCTATGAATTTAATCATATATTAAGTATCATTTCATCTTCCATGGAAAATAATTCCAAATATTATTGAAGTTTTGAGCAAATTTTTGTATTCCTCACGAATTAATTTCGATCATTCCCATTACAAATGTGTGAACCTTGAATCACATGTATAACACGTGTCAGGTGTACCTTCATTGCCACCAAACGGGATGTTGTGAAAGATATTGGGGCCAAATCCAACTCGTGGAAAAAAAATGTCCGATTAAAGAAAGGAGATAAAGGGTTCATTTTTATTAGGTATTCGTTAGCGGATGCTAATGAGTTATGTACATATATTCCTTCGTAAGACCGAGAATCATCATACGATTTTCAAGAGAGCATTTATTTTCTGTTCTATTTTTATCTAATTTTTCTAATCCACTAAATATTTTCTTGTTTGTTCAGTCAGTGTCCTACTGGCGCTCTCTGATAAATGCCTTAACCGGGTACTGCCATCCCACCCAAAGTTTAAATTTTTCATTTGATCAATAATGTAACTAATAAATCATAATCTTCAGTATCAGTATATACTATTTAGATCAGCGAACTGTCTGATGTCAATATCTCTCGCAGGGTGTCAGCTATAGTGTAAGCCTAATCACTCCACTTTAATTACTGTTCTTAGAGGTAAACTTATACAACAATTAACATATTAACATGTACATAGCACATGTATCTGCTACAAGGTGCTGACCATTTCATTTTCTAGTGTGTGGGGGTGGGGGATGCTGCAAGTGGATATATTTTCTTTTCTTTTACCTCAAGATAATTAACTTTATTTCTCTTCAAATAATGTAATGGATATAATATGGCAATATTTTGCTATGCTTCAGAGCAAGAAGTTTCAGCTATTTGAGATCCGGAAATAGAAAACGAAATCCCAGGACTCTGCCCCCAAAAATTAAAGTGTTGGTCACTATGTAATTGCGATATACTGTAGAAAGAATCGCGGTATGTTTAGAAATACTGCGGTATACCGTAGTACGTATCACGGTATGTTTAGAAATACTGCGGTATACCGTAGTACGTATCACGGTATGTTTAGAAATACTGTGGTATACCGTAGTACGTATCACGGTATGTTTAGAAATACTGTGGTATGCCAAGGAACTGAATTTTTTATTGTACCCAGCTCTAATATTTCTCATTTCTAAAGTAGAAGTCATTAATTTTTCAGTGCCAATGAAAAACGTTGTGGCACTCTAAAAGAAACATTTTGTCTTGCATAATATCGTAAAATCTAAAAGAAACATTTTGTCTTGCATAATGTATGTCGTAAACTCTACAAGAGCCATGCTATGGGTTTGTTCTGTAAAACTTGGCACATGTATGAATCGATTCGTTTTGCTCGCTTGGTCGAGCGCTCCAAGATGACATGTGCGCGAATGAAAAGATGAAGTATTGATGGATGGATGATAGCTGGATAGATTAATTGAAACCTGATATAATGTACAGAACATAGTGCACCGTATGTGCTATTTAAGTTCTAAACCCGTAAATAGAAAATATTAATAACGAATATAATACTCTCTACAAGTATTAAATGAAATAAAGGAAAACAAACTGTAATTTGCATATATGCCTTGAATTTCTCCAAAGTGAATGTAAATATATACCCGTTTATTTTTATTCAGATTCACTGAGCGATTTTAAAGTTGTGTTGGATTAGCTTTAAGCATTCGCGTCAATAGTCGTGTCTGCAAGAGTCGCTAAGATAAATATAAATGTGACGTCACTAGGTCACAGCCTCTGATCATCTTTTGAAGTAGCCGGTTCGAAAGTAAAAATACCAGACGAAGTCAATGGAATAATATATATGTTTGAAGGATTACGGTTTTGTCGAAGCAGTTAACCACAATGTTCAAATTTAGATTGATGGTTTTTAAGCCGGCTGCCAGCATCTAATGTGATAGGCGAGGTCACATCGGTCTATCGTCGATACATCTCGGTCTATTGATTCGCTTTAACAATGAAGTTTACTTTAAAACAAAAATTGCACAGAACAAAGATGATAAACTATATAAAGTATATAATAAATGATACATACGGATTCAAGTTAGTGACACTAGAAACAAGTACATAAGGATGTCACATCCGTGCAACCTACTTATGCTATTCACAACGGTCTGATGACTATTCGATATATAAACTCAACATTTTTTTCAGACCTTTGTCGGTTGCAGAAAAGAGAGCGATACAGAATCTCTTACAAGAGTGCTCAAAAGCAAAAACGTTGGTTGAGATTTCAACTAACTTAATGAGGTATGCATACCAACCTACATCCTAACATGTATAACGACTGTAGTAAGTATGAACACTTTTACTGTATACATTAAATGACTATGGAAACGATGAACCAACCATACGGTTAGCAATAAAGGCCTGACATAGCTGATACATATTGATGTTTCTAGACGATTAGGTCCTAATAACATCCATGGAAAGACAATTGTTTAATAGGTACAAACAGGAACCAATTGTTCATGAAGGTATCCTGTAATATATTTATACCTATATGACCATTAATATTTCTTTGTTTCTCAGAGCGAACTTTCTTCCCATGGAGTACTGCATTCAAATAAGAGATGACATTCTTTTACAAAACGTACCAGTCCTATCTGATCGGGCATCGTTCTCGATGGTTCTGTTTGAATTGTCTAATAATCGGATGATATAGTGAAAGTTACCCAGGGTCGTAGAGAGCGATCACGGACCTTGGGATAAGAAACACCCTGGCCTCTCCTAGTTCTTGTTCAAACAAAATTTTTCTTTTAAAAAATTAAAAAGTGTTGTTCGGATATATCCCCGGTCCCCCCACCCCCACTTCATGTCGGCACTGAAGCCACCATGAAATAAACCCGAAAGAGAGGTTGTAAGTCATGCAGACTGTCATGATTTACTGGCGGCTTCAAAGTTCATTTTATCCAGAATTCCAAATAATTATGCCTTTTTTATTGTCTACATTAAGGAAGAATACAGACGCTTGTTGACAATATTCTCAAAGACGTGCATACCGCCACAGAGCAATCCTTGTGAACCAGGAAATGGAAGCAACAAGAACGAAAATAGTCTATGGAATTTGCGGCTCCTGCAAATCAATTGAACTTAATTTAATTTTTTTTGCCCCCAAAGGACATATAACACAATGCACTTATAGGTTGTAAATAAAAATAATATATCTAAAGCAAAAACAAAATCGAAAATATGGAGGATTTTATTAGATATACAGAATTGGAAGTATTCTAAATGACGTGTTTATCATCAACTATCACTGCAACATTCTTTCTCTTAAATTTTTAGCGCCTTTTCAGGGGGACAACGTTGCAGAATCAATTATTTATCAGTTGATTAACTACTATTATATATAACATTATATATAAATACTGACGAGTTTTGTAGGACAAGACACGTAAAGTTGATCGAATTGAAGCCGTTTTTAAAATTTTGCAAACTTATACACATATGAATGTTTTAAGGCTAACAAATACTAAAGTACATTCAAACATTTGTTGAATTTATTGCAGAGTTCGAGATGTCTTTTTCGTCTTATTTTATGGCAGCCGGGTGGAATTGGTTTAGAAATGACCAGTGATGACTTTACAACAAGACTTATGGAGTAGAATCTGACTGAATTTTCGGTTGACATCTGCTTTATAATCGAGTATAATTATTTGTATTTGCCTTTTAGTACCATAATCCCTTATAGTTAAATTGTTTAAATACAGTCCGCATTAAACTGTATTTTAGCAGTAATTCCTCTTTTATTCGCATTGAAATACGCGAAGATTGTTTTAAAAAAAATTACATCCATACCCAAATCATTCTGTAGGGTTTTTCCTTCTCTAAATTAAATTGCCACTTACGTTCATAACAGCTTCCATGGATGTATAGAACAATTTCGTTACGATACAAACCATAAGGTATATTGCGTTGTTCACGACGTCACTCAATAATAACGCGGTCTTTATTACATCACTGCGCAGTATTGTGGTGTTTGTTACATCTAGATGTCAAATAATGAAGCAAGTTCTCGCTGACAAATTTTGTTGTTCGATACTTTAGGGATTCGCAATAACAAGGTTCTTAATATAAAGAGACCAACGCAGTCTTATTGTTGAAAAGAAACGCAGTTCATTGGCACAGAGCGGGTTCATGATAGCAAGCCTGGAAGCAAGAGGCCTCTGTGGATTTTATAAATAATTGAATAATTTTCTCAGCTGGAATTTCGCTTCTATTATTGCTTTATCATAACTTGCAAAAGGAGAAGACCTTTAATTGTCTCAGATGAAAGGGAAGGAGACACTGATAGCTGGTGAATGATTATTCAATTATGCTGGATACTCGTAGACAGAGGGACCATATTAAAGATTTCGCCCTAAGGTGGCTCTGTTTCATTCTATATAAACAGGCTGTGTCACCAATATCATCTATATTAGTTAAAATTTCGAGTTAAATGCGAAATAATTGCAGATCACAGATTAGCAGAAGCGTACTTTGTTTCACATGTCGGCAGATTTTGATGAAGGTAAATATTTATTAAACATAACTCGAACTTGAAGTTTATGTTTTAATTCCTGGTATATTGTAGTATATAATCTACTTTAGCAATTTCCACCAAAATTTTGTGCCAATTCGACATTTCATTTCTAACAAATGGAAATACTGTATACTGCCCAAAAAAGACTGGAACAAGATGAAACTGAACGTCCAAAAAATTAGGAGATGTGGTTACCTTTATTATTTCTGACAAAATCGCTTTATTACAGGTACATGCCATTAAAGGTATAGAGAAAATTAAATCTCGGACACACTTTTCACGGCGATAAAAATATATAAAAGAAACTATATATAAATTCCTTCCATGTACCTGTTTTATTTGAAAAAGGAATAACAAAAATTTATTTTAAAATAACATTCTTAGAATAATGATGATCTTTCCATTTTTGATATATATATATATATATATATATATATATATATATATATATATATATATATATATATATATATATATACCACATACATTAAAAAATAACATGCATTTAAAGTGTTGGTATAAAGCAATTTTATATACCAATACTATTGGTATATCAAATTGTGATCCGCCCATGGCGCAATAATACGCATATATAAACATTCTTGCGAGCGTCTGCAGTTGATTCTAGATCAATGATCAATTTCCACAAATTAGTCACTAGTGACGTATGAAAATAACGATGAAAAGTATTAATAATCCCCGTTTTCTAAATGAATTTGATATGGTACACATTTTCATCACAATCCTTTCTGCTTTCTGTTCTCCCCTCCCCTCTCATGCATAACGGACAAACTGCGCAGAAATGTGGAATGAGAGAGTAAAGGAATTTGGGTTGGATTAAAACCTTGAAATAGAAATTACACCAAGTAACCTACATGAATATGGTTCGTCGTAACGATACGTAAGCACTTTCCTTGGGATTTATCTACAGTGTTTATCAATGATACAAAGTTGCAAACCAGTAAATTCCTCGGATACGTGGTACACATACTGTGATATATTTAATGTTATGTTTTGTTGTTTTTTCTTAAATATACCATAATGTTCTAAAAAATCGATTATTATTATTTAAATATGAAAATGTCCAAAGGCCTCTCTCTCTCTCTCTCTCTCTCTCTCTCTTGACCATCGTAGCAGGATACGGGCTAAAATCTATGAAATGGCGAACGTAGAGGATTTTCGTTTGTCATCCCACGATATCTCTGGACTTATGAATGATGGTAAAAGTTAAGTCAAACCGACCAAAGGGGGAGAGAGAGAGAGAGAGAGAGAGAGAGAGAGAGAGAGAGAGAGAGAGAGAGAGAGAGAGTTTGTGGGTCGGTTGTACTGTTGCTAAAGCAGAATAATGACTTAGATCAACTGTAAATATATTTAAATATTTTAATTACCTCTTGTTGGTTCGTCAGTTGGCTTAGTTTCCATTCCACATTAATTTCCATGCGCTGGTATCTGAATGGCGTAGCTATGCAAGTGTTGCTACGGCTCTACTTTTATCATTAAAACCATCTTTCATGTTTAAATCATAAGTGTGTATTATATTGATTTAATCAATGTGGAGAAAAATAGAAACTAAGAAAAGAAAACAATCAATTTATCAATATGCAGAGGTGATTGTAAATAGCCACTAAAGGCATAGAATTACATTTTGTAGCGGACACACTCGGGGATGTGAGGAGTTCATTCACTAGGTGAATACACGGCTGCCTGTAGTAAATCTGAACTCCGTTCAAAGGGCAAATATATGTATTTGTATGTGATATAAATAAAATATATGTGCAGTATGTACGCTGTATCAATGATATACCACTCGTTGTATAAATTTTTCATTAAAAGGAAACTCAGCAAGCTTCATTTCCTTTTAATTAAAAATTTATACATCTCGTGGTATATCATTGATACAGCGTACATACTATACATATATTCTATATATATATATATGTATGAGAGAGAGAGAGAGAGAGAGAGAGAGAGAGAGAGAGAGAGAGAGAGAGGGAGAGAGAGGGGGGGGGATAAAACTCGAAATGCGTGGATAAGACAGATTACCTTCCGAATCTTGAATCAGATCCGCACCAGAGTTCTGCACGGGATGTTGATGTTTTGTATTTCTTATATCCTTTTCTAGAGACGTGTCTGGAACCGACACCTGTGAAAGAAGTCTTGATCATTTAATTTTCCATTTTAACAACCTCGTGGAGAATTTATCAAATAGACGAGTTAAAGAAATCAAGTCTCCAGTTTTCTTTCCCTACTGTAATTTGTATATTTCACACGTTTTCACTTAAAAACGTTCTCGAGGTTTCATAACAAGTAGAGTTGGCCATGACTGAACATTAGATCAATCGGACCTATTTATTCCTGGATTAATGAATTGTATAAGAATATTCCATCAATGTCAAGATGAAGACATCTCCAAACATAATAAATTAGATGAAAAAGATAATCATCATCATTTTTTCTATCTTTATAGACAATGTCGATATGATTTGATCAAACGGTCGCTTGAATGTTGTAATAATATGCTAGGAATAAATTGCGCATCATGCAACACGGTGTAATCAGACTTTTCGATTCCATTTAAGCCCAAGTATGACATCCCAGGTCAGACGTTAAATTCAAAATAATGAATGTTTGTGAAAACCGGAATCAATTACTTCATCTCCGCACATGGAAAGATTTTAAAAATAGCATGAAATTCATAATATGATTACGTGGAATGAACATGAAATGCAGGTAAAGCTTTCGCATGTCCTGTGCCCATAAAACTGATATAGATCCTACTATGCGGGTACACATTTTCGACTTGTTATGAATAATATTTATTTCATTCTACAACAACTGCCTTTATAAAATAATAATATCACATGCAATTTTGAAACTGACAGAATGTAACTGTTTTTAACTCGTCTTGGCAATCAAAACATACTGTTTTAACTCGTCTTGGCAATCAAAACATACTCAACTGTTTTTAACTCGTCTTGACAACCAAAACATACTCATCTGTTTCCAATGTAAGTCAAATAAATCGCACTCTGAAAGATATTATGAGATAGTTGTAGTGACCTTTCACAGACTGGTAAGATTTTGACAGGCGAACATCCCACTGGGTTTGCGAGGATTAGATCTTTATCAAAGGATAGTTGTTGAAAAAAATAACACATGACAGCGTTTCAACCACCAATGAAAAACATGCACGTTTAATTTATGCTATTTCTGCAACTTGTTCATGAAAATATTTGAAGAAATTCGGTTTCAATAATCTCAAACTACTGATTAAGTTGCAGTTAGTGACGATATGTCTTTCGGTCATTGTAACGTCAACGATGTTATAAAGAGTTACAACCATAGACTAGATGGTAATTCAAAAGGGCAACTGTTACATATGAGGTCTTGTTCTAGCTGTTTCGATTGGTATCCTGGGTGACGATTGTTCAACATGTATATAAGACTTTAACCTAACCTGACACTGTCCATATACATGTAACATGACGAACACGTCACTGGTATTATTTTCTGAAATGCAATTTTCTTTAATTTTCTTGTTGATGTTTTTTCGTACATAAATTTAAATATTAATTATACCTTTGCTTTAATTTTAATTTTTAATGAGAATTACATTTTATTTCTAATTTCGAACACGAATACATATCTTTCATGTTAATCTTTGCAATGAATCTCATCTCGAAAGATGTTGAATAAAAGAAGGCTCCATTCTATTACAGGACAAACGACACGAGTCAATATACAAATTTCCCTCATGTTTTTAAATTGAAGTCTTTGTCCTTTCGTATGCTCATTGCCATGGATTCTTACAAGATCGTAGTGTGCACTGATTCTAATTATCACGTTCAGGCAGAAAGACCTCGTGAAATCCTCGATAACAATTTTTGTCTTCCTTGTTACATTTTCAACCACCCGGCGTGCTCAGTCTTTGTTTCTTTTTCCAGGCACGTGCGGAGTTAATGTGATGAATTTTGCAACAGCAATTTGATGTATTATATTGTTTGTACTGGGCACGAAACATATTCACTCGCCTAGTTATACACATTATTCGTGAATTCGATAGTGTATAATAATAGCCACCAGACATGTCAGTTACAGGCTACATGTACATATATGAACGAGGTATTAGTTTACCAAATGCATCAGTTTCGAATCTATTTTAGGATTCCAGAGATATATGATTCCTGTCTCTACTCCATTGCCTTAATTGGTGTTGATAAAACCAATTCTTGTCGGGAACCTGTACATACATATCATAAAATTATACTTTGTTTTAATAACGAGTGAACACAACCGTAAACCTTTCGGCATTTCGTAATCAAAGACCCTAAATCGAGATTAAAATTTACAGATTTTGACTGAACATAAACTTGTACTATGTTGGGCATAGAGATAATCCTCCAAGCAAAAGACATTATAAAGCTATCAAAGGAACTAAGAAGTGAAAAAAGAAAATGAACAGACATGCTGGCAGATAGATAGATAGATATATCTAAAACGGCAAGATATATAAGTAGACAGCACAACAAAAAGAAAACACAAAACAAAACAAAAACAAACTTACTTCTGACGATAACTTTTGATGCGGAGAGAATGGAAGAGGTGGTTCAGGTGTAGGATCTTTGTCGGAGAGTCCCTCCAACCTTGACGACATGTCAGGCGGCACAGAACAAACATTGGCCTTCAACAACAAGACTGCTTCTTCTGAAAAGGAACAAGAAATTTATAATAGAGAAGAAGAAAG
>JAECUM010056542.1:0-14322 GCA_016617855.1 Megalonaias nervosa | reverse complement strand
GAGTTTTCTAACAGCCTTGCATGAAGTTTTTTCTTGCAGCCTGGCATGAAGAGTTTTCTTACAGCCTGGCATGAAGTGTTTTCATACAGCCTGGCATGAAGTGTTTTCTTACAGCCTGGCATCGAGAGTTTTCTAACAGCCTTGCATGAAGTGTTTTCATACAGCCTGGCATGAAGTGTTTTCTTACAGCCTGGCATGAAGAGTTTTCTTACAGCCTGGCATGAAGTGTTTTCTTACAGCCTGGCATGAAGAGTTTTCTTACAACCTGGCATGAAGTGTTTTGTTACAGCCTGGCATGAAGAGTTTTCTAACAGCCTGGCATAAAGAGTTTTCTTACAGCCTGGCATGAAGTTTTTTCTTGCAGCCTGGCATGAAGAGTTTTCTAACAGCCTGGCATAAAGTGTTTTCTTGCAGCCTGGAAAGGAGAGTTTTCTTACAGCCCGGCATGAAGAGTATCTGACATTTTGGCATTGGAGAGTTTTCTAACAACCTGGCATGCTGAGTTTTCTTATTGCCTGGCATGAAATGTTTTCATACAGTCTGGCATAAAGTGTTTTCTTACAGCCTGGCATGAAAAGTTTTCTTACAGCCTGGCATGAAGGGTTTTCTTACAACCTGGCATGAAGTGTTCTTACAGCCTGGCATGAAGTGTTTTCTTACAGCCCTACTTGAAGTGTTTTCTTACAGCCTGGCATGAAGTGTTTTCTTGCATCCTGGCATGAAGTGTTTTCTTACAGCCTGGCATGGCATGAAGAGTTTTCTTACAGCCTGGCATGAAGTGTTTTCATGCAGCCTGGCATAAAGTGTTTTCTTACAGCCTGGCATGAAGAGTTTTCTAACAGACTGGCATAAAGTGTTTTCTTGCAGCCTGGCATGAAGAGTTTTCTAACAGCCTGGCATGAAGAGTTTTCTTACAGCCTGGCATGAACTGTTTTCTTACAGCCTGGCATGAAGTGTTTTCATACAGCCTGGCATGAAGAGTTTTCTAATTTTGTACAAATGATGCTAATCTGCTGGAAACTCTGGTTGCTATTAAAGCAAATAAGAGCAAATTTAAATGATTTCTTGTCAAAAATTGCAAAACTAAGTTTATCA
This sequence comes from Megalonaias nervosa, assembly GCA_016617855.1. Classification (NCBI taxonomy): domain Eukaryota; kingdom Metazoa; phylum Mollusca; class Bivalvia; order Unionida; family Unionidae; genus Megalonaias; species Megalonaias nervosa. Next base: position 13,227 of record JAECUM010056542.1, on the reverse strand, counting down.
AATTGGACAGAAGGTACTCTAGCTTAAAATTTAATTTAGTACAAGTGATGCTGAACAATTGTTGTTTGTTACATTTAAATTGAAAATACTTCTCAACAGCTGCTTAAATTATTTATCTGAAACATCCAGGCAGAAAGGTCTTTCAGATTTATGTCAACCATTCAGATTGACTGATTAATATGGTTGTCATAACGTCTTGGAAAAACATCAGATGAAACAAAATGAAACCCAGCACAAAGGATTTTCATGTTTTTACAAAAGGATTCCAATCACACATTAAATATGACTTTTATTCTTAAATATTTTTAAAAAAACCCAACAAAAACAAAAACCTTACTGACAGAATGATTGCTGGCAGGAATTCATGTCTTCGGTTACACTGGTCATAAGGCTACATTTGCCTATGGTATGATTCACCATCCATTTTAAATATTTAATATCAATCAAGAATTGATCTTTTCAACTTAAAAAGTACTAGACCATTTTCAGCCTAATATGATTCAGAGCATCCTGGCACAAAGGGATTTCAGATTTATACAAATGATGCCAGTTTACCATCAAATATGGCTCCCACTTCCACAGAAAGCCAACATCTAGAAATGGAAAAAGTATGGCCCAAGGGCCCCTACCAGCTTGAAAGTGCAGTCAGCTGTTCAGCTTATGATTATTGTGGTTGATATGAAAATTGTAGTGCTAACGTCTGACTCTAGAATATCTAAACATTTCAGGGTACAAGTTGCTTGAAAAGTTAGCATTTATTGCAGAAATCAATCTGTCAATGACTCATACATAGGGGTGAAATGATCCACCTATGCCGTGTATTGATACAATTCAGGATACGCATTCTACGATATGATATATTATCAATATAAAAAAAAGAACTTGATTACTTTCCATCTTTAGAAGGTTTGCCAAATGGTATGTGGTGCCGTTTATGTGTTGACATACTGATTGTGTTTCCATCATGCAGATTACAGACATATATATATATATATATATATATATATATATATATATATATATATATATATAGCATCTATGTATATGCCATTCTCATCAATGACAAGATCAAAAATGTACTTTTACAGAATACCTGTTACTTGTCAGTGAATTTTATTCAGTGTTTTAGGACATTTAAGGCAGGCTTCATTTCATTAGATGTAGGACTCTATCCACCATGCCCTTTGTTTTGCACTGCATGAATGCATTAAAAATGTCTTATTACCAATTTTATGTCCCACTTAAAGATGGAAGCCATTACAATATTATCTTCAGAAAAGAAATATTAATGCAATTTTCTCATGCAAAGAAAATATCTAGAACAAGCCAGGAGTGGGAGAGAGATGAATACGACCTGTATCAATACATATCTTGATACACTATGTGCCTATGCCCTGTCCAGAGAGTTATTTGAGAAATGTTTGTGTTCTGCATTTAAAAAAAACCAAACAGTTAATTACAAGGAGTAAATTATCCAGTTTAATTATCCTTATCCACAGCTTTAATATATTTTGCTTTAATTCATTCTTTCGCTTGAAATGCAGTTCAAAGTTGTAACTCGTTGACATATTCTCAGCAGTCTCTCTCTCTCTCTCTCTCTCTCTCTCTCTCTCTCTATATATATATATATATATATATATTCTTTTTTAGGTGGAGAACTATTTCCTTACTCCTTGTATGCTTCAGCAAGAATCTCCAAGGGAAATTATCTCCCCTGAACAAGATCCACAGATGGTGAGCACACCTGCCCTGTGCTGGATCATTACAGGAAAGTTTTTACCACCTCCCATCTTCCACAGGCTTATTGCTGCCTGTATCACTCGCTGGCCTGTTGCCAAGAAGAAGGAGACATCAGAGAATCTCATTTTCTGTGGCTGCTGTGTTTTTAACCTTGATCTTTTCCACAGATTAGCCTTGCATTCAAAGAACCATATTGTGTTTGCAAGAATAACCAGGATGGTGATTGATGAAGTAAAGACCCCCGATGCAAAATTGTGTGCCCGAGTTAGAAAGTTCATTAGTCTGAATATCTCCAAGATTACATCTTACCTTGGCCAGAATCTACAATTTGAGTTGCGTACACAGTACCTACCATCTCAGGGTATCTCAGAACATGGCATGGCTGCTTTCTCACCTGCGTTTCAGATGTGGTTTGCAGATGAGGTGAGTTGTTGTTCAGCGTTATTGAAAGGAAGGGAAATAATATTCTGCGATTGCCTTCTTTTTGCAAATGTTTTACTGTGGTATTATCTGGTCTTGTACACAAGCACTCAAACCATTGGTGAGGTCACTTTACCCACTGGATAGCACTATTAGTGAAGCTGTCCCTATTGGAGAAGGCATTAATAGATCACACAGTGTAATGGGAAATCATGTGACCTTGGTATGTGGCTTAAGCAGGTGTAATGACTTGTGTTGGGAATAGATGTCATAGTCTAATGTAAATATGTAACATCCAGAAATAAGTTCTTATTGTTTGGTAGCCATCTAAATCCTGAACCCTGATAATTTATCATGTGATATATTTCAGGTATATTTTCCTAAAATAAATTCCATAGTTGTTTGCAATCTGAGCTTTAAAATATATTGTGATTGACTGCAAGATAATTCGGTTATCGTGTTTAGATAATTAATTAGCATCAGAGTAATTATTTATAATGTATCATATATTTGGTTGGATTGGCAGTGAAAATTAAAATGTTTGTTTTTATTTTAATTAACTGTGAAATGCACATTTCAATAAAATGCTGGTATAAATTTACATTAACTTACTATATTAATTCAAAATACAATGAAACATAGCTTCTTTTCACTTCAAATAATGTACTTTGAATGGAATGAACCAGAAATGTGAAACACCAATTATAACCCAGATTTTAGCATTGAACCTTATCTATGACACGAGGGAAGAAAATTGGCAATTCTCCACAAATTTTTTCAGTTGGTGAATAATTTAATCTGACCTGGGTTTGTGACTTGATTTTTCCATAATCTACAATGGGGAATTGTCCACATTAAATTGTTGCATTACGTATTGTAATTTTGTAGTTGTAACTTTTTGTCCATCTATATAACTTAAAAGAAAATAGAATGGTACCACTCTGCCATCCAGTATGGCCAAAATGATAACCATTTTAAAACTTTTGTTATTGATCCTTCTCGTACATAGTGGACACTACAATGTGGGGTTTCCAATAAAAGACTTCAATATCATGTTGTTCTCAAATTAAAACAGTATCAACATGAGAGTCAAATATGGCTGTCATATCAGCCATTTTGGAAATGTATTTATTGCTTGTCTTCCAGAATGGATCGTCATATCTACATGGGGATATTCACTAACAGATTTTTTATGATGACTTGTTTATCCTAAATGAAAATAGTGTCTGTTGGAAACAAGACATGGCTATCATGGTGTCCATCTTGAAAATTTCATTATGGATACATCAAAATATATCTAAAATGAAATTCTTAACAACAAGGTGTGTTTCAAGCACTGAGTTATTTAAAATAGTGTTCTAAATGAATCATGGAAAGTATGAATGACTGAACCTATATGACCTATTTCAGTTTGATATTGATCATCAACAATGTACATTAACTCTACAACAAGTGGTAAATGTACGAGACAAAAAATAAGATAAATGCTACTGCAATTGATTAATTAAGAATCTTAATTACATGTATCATCAAATCTTAATGATGATTGCAAACAATGGAGAATTGAGATTGAGCAGGTGCTGATATCAAACCGAAATTAGGTTGCTATGGAAGCTTGGGTGCAACTTAAGTTACTGAACTAGACTATAAGCTTGCCAAGGTCACATAATGTACATCGGAATGCAGAAATAGACAACTTTTATTTAATAAGGAAACTCTTCATAGGTAAACTCTGTTTTAAAATCATTAAACAGGTTATGTTATGAAGTCCATTGGATCCAACTATTTAGTCTTTAAAATCATTAAACAGGTTATGTTATGAAGTACATTGGCTCCAACTATTTAGTCTTTAAAATCATTAAACAGGTTATGTTATGAAGTACATTGGATCAACTATTTAGTCTTTAAAATCATTAAACAGGTTATGTTATGAAGTCCATTGGATCCAACTATTTAGTCTTTAAAATCATTAAACAGGTTATGTTATGAAGTCCATTGGATCCAACTATTCAGTCTTTAAAATCATTAAACAGGTTATGTTATGAAGTCCATTGGATCCAACTATTTAGTCTTTAAAATCAGTAAACAGGTTATGTTATGAAGTCCATTGGATCCAACTATTTAGGTTTTAAAATCATTAAACAGGTTATGCTATGAAGTCCATTGGATCCAACTATTCAGTCTTTAAAATCAATAAACAGGTCATGTTATGAAGTCCATTGGATCCAACTATTCAGTCTTTAAAATCATTAAACAGGTTATGTTATGAAGTCGATTGGATCCAACTATTCAGTCTTTATAATCATTAAACAGCTTATGCTATGAAGTCCATTAGATCCAACTACTGTTTAAAATCATTAAACAGGTTATGTTATGAAGTCCATTGGATCCAACTATTCAGTCTTTAAAATCAATAAACAGGTTATGCTATGAAGTCCATTGTATCCAACTACTCTGTCTTTAAAATCATTAAACAGGTTATGCTATGAAGTCCATTGGATCCAACTACTTGGTAGTGATTATGCTTCCATTCCAACAATATTCACCTCATCATTTAATGTAAGAGACAAGTGTTAAAAAACAAAATTGTTTCAGATTTTGTATGAAAATGGTTAATAATTTTATTATGGACAATTTAAAGCATTAAAGTCGGATATAAATTTGTGAAGTTTCACTCTTTTCAATTACTGTAAAATTTATTTACTTATTTTATTGATTTAGTATGCAGCCAATAGTCTCATTGGCATAGAATAGAAAAAGCAATTAATTTGAAGTATACACTTCTTAGCTCAACATTCTTATACAATGGTGTTTTATTATTGATTGAATGTGCAAGATTGTTGTTACTGCTTATCTATATTTCTAAGAGGATTGCCACCAAACCTTACAGACACATTCACCCAAAGGTCAGCTTGGTCCTAAATGTAAACAGTACTCCTTGGACAGCAGTTATGGCCACCATGGAAGCCACTTTGATATCCAATCTACTTTTAAACTGAGCACCATATTAACGTGATGTGTTCTCTAAATTAAATTTACTGTGATGTCTTCTTGGTCTGAAATGAAAACTGTTCTTCAAATATCAGAGACATTTTGAAAGCATTGTTGGTATAACTTCTGCAACAAAAGTGGATAGTCATATTGACATGTGAATTTACTAAAAGACTTCTTATGATATCTAGTATGTCCTAATTAAAATGACACTGATACAACTATCATAATGGATATATTGAAAATTGTATTGGACCTCCTGAATAAATAGTTGTATATTAGAAAATGAAATTTCTATGCCCTTGTTTTATCTTTAATGCCTTGTCATATTAGCCAATATTTCATTGTTTAGTCTGAGCATCAGCCACGGATGCGGGAGGTTGCGGTTTCAAACCCCAAACAAGTCATACCAAAGACTTACAGAAAATGATACTAGCATCTGCCTTGCCAGGCACTCAGCATTAAGAGGATAGTGCTATGACTAGTCGGCCTGGTGTCAGGATAATGTGACTAGGTGTGACATGATGCTACATGTTTGCGGCACGATGCCCTGGTGCTAGAAATCACTATAAACTGTCACACAGTAGATATCGTAGCGATATGACTAAACAATTGTTAAAGCTACGATAAAAATCCCCAATCACACACACACTTTATTGTGAATTTATATGATAATTAATATTGCAGTGGTTACTGGAGACTCGCAAAGGTTCTGTTAATGAACATTTTGCTCAAAGGTAAACAGTGTGGAATTAAAATCTGTTATGTCAGCAAGATTGGTAAATCAAGGTGATGAATGAAATTGTGTAGTGTACAGAATGACCTGTTCTGGTCAACTTCAGTTTTTTCTTAGTACATTAAGATACAAGTAATACAAAGATCTTAAACAGATATAATAGAGGAAACCAGGAAATACATTGGAATGGATTGTTCTTGCATCACTAACGACCAGGTGGATGTTCATTTACATGATTTTCAATTTTATGAATGTTTGTGAGCTTTAAACTTAAGTAAGTCACTTAGATGTGTAAATGTTGTAGCCTTAGATCCGAGTCCATATGAATGGCCATCTATCACGAACCCTTTTGAATGGATGGTTGTACTGATATGGGGTTTATGCTAAAACACTTCTAGTTCTATTTCATTGATACTAATGAAAATGATGCATATTTGAAAACATAAAAGCATGCACATATTTGACAACAGCTTGATAATTATGAAGACATACTGTACCTTGGGGTCAAGTCAGGTTAAATCATTTATTTTGGTGCTAACTGGTAAATTATATCAAGGTCACAATCATAGATAATTTGTGTGAAGACTTTGGATAAAGATTTTTCGTTTGTTTATATTTCCAAAATCTTCTTTACGGGTTTTCCTCACACATTTTGGAAGAATCATTATGAAGCTAGGACAATTAATCCAAAATAAATGCCAGCTCAACCTTTTCTCCATGCATTTGATTACTATAATTCTGCAATCTTCAGCTCAACATGCTGGCTTTGACCTTCTTGTTTTACCAAATTCACTTTTGTGTGTAATTAAGAATATGTGTTCTGTTATCCTATTTTAATTAATAATATAAAAATATCTTCTACGCCTGTTGTATTAATGTGATGATCATATATACTTCTTTTTGGTCACTGATGAAAAGGATGTTGTAATAATATTAGCTTTCCATCCTCTTTAGGGGCATGCTTCCGATGCACCCATAATGCGGGAGCACATGAATCATGCTCGTCTACATGTTGCTCTTGTGACTGTTTGTGCAAATGCCTTGAGGGACATCCTCCTGACCCATGTTCCTGCACCACATACAAACATCTACCAGGCAATCCAGGCCAACAAAGCCAACTTGACCAACAAAACACAGACCAGACGAGGACAATGGCAGAATGCTCTTCTTATTCCTGATCAATGTCAGGTGGTCTTCCCAGATCCCTTTGGTCGGTATGTGGCAAGCGTGGACCAATTTGACATATCTTTGTTGTATATTCTGATAAGAAATGTCAGCACGGCTCCTGCTCCATTGTTAGACTGGGGAATTGATCCAATAGAACAACCACAGAGGGACAGATCTCTAGGAGCTAGTGTGGAGCGAATTCGTTCGTATAGGAATCAGATTGGTCATTCCATGGATGGAAAGATTAGCCAACAGGACTTTGATGATTACTGGAACAAAATTGATGCTGTGCTTGATGACATTGAATGTGTATTTGGTAGGCAGGTATACAGGGTACAGTTAGAGAAGCAAAAGAGACAGGTGATCTCTGTCTATGAAGCATGTTAGCTACAAATGAAGATCATGAAGAGATATGAGTAAGTACAGTGCACACACCATCCGAGGATACAGCATAAATAAAACTTATTATGGCACAAAGATAAACTTTTTTAAATAAAGAACATATAGGTACATGTACCATCTTTTTCAGCTTGTAGATAGCTTATGACACCTTCCTAACTTGTATCCACAAATGTTTGAAAGACAGAAATACATGCATACACACATACATGCTATTTTTGAGTGACACAATGATATGAGTTATAATAGTGACATTTGGCATTGTGACCTAGATATAAATAACCTTTCTTTCCATACATCATAAAGTTACAGCTTTTGTTTAATTTACAAACATGTTAATTACACTGTCGCCAAATACTAGTGTGATGTTTTTAAAGTGGACATTATAGCAAGAACCATATGCGTTTTTTTCAGGTTTGACCTGTCAGAGGTTACTACCCTTGTGGATGAAGAGTGTTTGATTGGATCCAATGCACCAGTAAAAAAATATCCTCGAAATACATGATCTCGTGATCTCATACACTACTATGTATGGTTATAATTAAGACCCAACATCATGCATAATCCCATTTCAAGAGTGAAAACTGCATGTAACCATAATTAGGACCTGGCATTATAAACAATTCCATGTGGAGAGTGACTGCTGTGTGGGCATAATTAGGACCAAGCATCAGGCACAATTCCATATCGTTAGTTACTACTTTGTGTGTGGGAGCATACTTTAAATGCAGCATCATGCACAGCCCCATGCCTAGAGTTGCTACTGTATGTGGCCATAATTTGGACCCAGCATCGTGACAATCTCATTCCAAGAGTGACTACAGTATGAGGTCCTAATTCAGACCCAGCCTTAAGATATGCGAGCCCTAAAGGATCATTTGAGAAATACATTGTAGTCATATGAGCTGTTATTTGGATGTGTATGCAGAAATACAAAATAGTTATAGTGTTGACTATGGAGTCTTATTAGTATAATAGTGGTGCTATAACTGTAGAAAATATTTGAAACTATTAAGAAATGGCGATCGAACAAGTTTATTTTTTTAAAATTTATGTGCATTACATATTACTGATGTTTGGAACATTATAAATGTTTTTTGTGTCAATTGCTGTGATGGCGAACCATGGATCCTATGATAACACTTGTTTGCCAGCACAGTTAATCCTGTGGTAATCATATTTAGGTGTACATGATAATTATGATGGTCATGCGATAGATGACACTTTGATTGTTTTCAGGGTGCTTCACAGGCATTAAAGCTTTGAAGAGGCTTCAAGTTAAGCTGATACAAAACCCAAGATTTGTATGTTGACCTGAATTTAACCTGGTTTCATCAACCTTCAAAAGAAAGTTTAATTAACAATTTTACCTGTTACAGTTAATTCATTGTACATGTTTATAGACCAGAATAGCTTATGAAACAGTCTTCGTCTGTTGTCACATGTCAGCCATATATGGTCTATTGCCAGTTACCACAAGGTTGTTGTCACTACTCCTCATAATCTATGAACGAATTATAATAAAACATGACAAATACCCCTACCCTAAGGTCTGTTTGGTTCTATATGAAAAGTGTGAACCTTGGACACCCAGTTTGACCACAATGGCAGCCGTCTGAGGAAGATTGTCAACACTGTACTACACAAGAATTGATAGTCATATAGATATGGGATTGTAAGTAATGCTTTAATCAATATTCAGATGGTTTAAAATGATAGACGTCAAATATGACCGACATGAAAAACATTGTACTCATCCTGAACAAAGATGGTCATGCTGTTATGGGTTTTTTTATTAAATGACCTCATTTGATGTCTAGGGAAGATGACTGTTCGGATGTGGAAGTTGACCCTTCCATCTACTGGGGTGTCCCAGTCACACACCCCCCATCCCTGACCAGTTTCGTTACTATTGTAAGTCATCAGAGAGAATAATACAGGTTGATTTGTTTGTTCAACTGATCACTTTGTTTTCTCAGGGAAAGGTTTATATACCCCTTTTGTCACCGGTGATGGCGCTGCAGCTAGTTTAGCTACTTGTAAGATCATGTGATTAGTATTGTCATGACTTACAGTTGTTCCAAAATAAACCATTGTCTCATAGCCTGGTATTGGATGCATAGATGAATATTATTTAAAAAGATGTATGAATAAAGAAATGACAAGCAAACGCTTAAGAAATTTGTTTTGATATACAGAAACTTTAATGTCTTTATAGCACCACAAATTTAAATTCAGAAATGTAAGACATAAAAATGCCATATTATTGTATAGATCATTGGTTGTAGTGAGTCCACAGGAGTGTCAGATTGATTATTAATTATAAGTCCTTGCAGAATCATGAGGTTATCAATCGGGTTTACGTACGGTTGATATATCATTTTATATAACATAGTTACACCAGGCTCATTTTCCTGTTCTATATTAATCTGTTGTTGTGTACTCCAGTCATTTGTTGGGGTGAAGATGCACTCAGTGACCACCCAGTTTGAAGGGGTACAGAATTGACTCATTGAGTTGGTTCACTTGTTGGTATAGACCAATCCATTGATAGGTTCCAAGGGTCATTGGTCACAAACTATTCTTGTGAAATCAAGTTAAACAATCCAGGGGTATTACCTCCTGTTGGTATTGGTGAGCAGTGTTCATTAATTAATCCAATTATTCTGGATGTTACCTTTTTGATTTTCATGGAGTTCTTAGACAAAGCACTTCAGTTTATGATGAGATTGATCTTCTTTTCTTTTAAAGATTTTTCTGCAGTCGCTGCAGGAAACTCCAATACAAATGTGTGTGAATTTAGCAATAACAAACATATTGTAATTAAAAAAGACAATAAAGGCTCTACCATTTCTTACAGCCTGGCATGAATTGTTTCCTTACAGCCTGGCATGAAGTATTTTCTTACAGTCAGGCATGAAGTGTTTTCTTACAGCCTGGCATGAAGTGTTTTCTTACAGACTGGCATGATATGCTTTCTTACAGCCTGGCATGAAGTGTTCTTACAGCCTGGCATGAAGTGTTTTCTTACAGCCTGGCATGATGTGTTTTCTTACAGCCTGGCATGATGTGCTTTCTTACAGCCTGGCATGAAGTGTTTCCTTACAGCCTGGCATGAAGTGTTTCTACTTGTATACAAATGATGCTAATCCGCTGTAAACTCAGGTTGCTATTAAAGCAAGTGAAAACAAATTTAAATGATGTCTTCTAAAAAATTACAAAAATAATTTGATCCAATTAGACACAAAGTGCTCAAAATTAAATTTTAGTTTTGTACAGCTGATGCTGATCGAATATGTTTTCTGTTACATGAGATTGGAAAACACTTCTCAACAACCAATTAAATAATTTATCTTATATCATCCTGGCAGAAAGGGCTTTCAGATTTATGTCAGCCATTTAATATCATCCTGGCAGAAAGGGCTTTCAGATTTATGTCAGCCATTTAGATTGACCAATTAATAAGTTGGTCATAACATCTTGTTGAACAAAACATCAGATGGAATCAAATGAAACCCACCATAAAGAATTTACAAACTTTTACAAAAGGATGCTAATCATAAATCGAATCTGACTGCCATTCTTAAATATTTAGAAAAAGAACTTTAAACAGTAGCTAAAAACCTGCTGACAGAATGATTGCTGGCAGGGCTGTCATGTCTTCAGTTAACCTGGTCATAAGCCACATGTGCCTATGATATGATTCACCATCCGTTGTACATTTTTAATATCAATCAAGAATTGATCTTTTAAACTTCTGAAAACCTGCTAGATCAGTTTTGACCTAATTTGATTCAGAGCATCCTGGCATAAAGAGCTTTCAGGTTTATACAAATTATGCCAATCTGCCATCAAATATGGCTGCCATATCAAAAGATATTATATTTGCTTCAAATGACCAGTTCTCAAAAACTGCAAAACAGAATTTGATCAGATTTGCCTTTTGACATACAAAGAATGCTTTAGTCTGCAATAGATATTTATCTGGTAATAAAAACTGAAAAGCAGGTGGAAAGGAATGAAAAATGTATGGTGCAATGGCCTCTACCAGGTTCACTTTGCGATTACTTTAGTTGATGTGGAAATTATTACAAACTGTGGTACAGTCTTACTCTAGATTAACTATTTCAAGGTATATGTTGCTAGAAAATTTGGCATTTTATGTAGAAATCAATCAATGATTCAAGCATGGGGATGAAATGATCCACTTAGCCATGTATCGATACGATTCATGATATGCATCATACGATACAGTATGTTATTTATACAAAAATGAACTTCGTCTTTCCATCTTTAGAAGGTAGGTCAGTGGTATGTGGTGCCCTTTCATGTGTTTAAATACTGGTTGTATTTCCAGTATGCAGATTACAGACCTTTTGATGTGTTAAAATACAGGTTGTATCTCCAGTATGCAGATTACAGACAGACATATATACAACATCTATTTATATGCCATTCTCATCAATGGCAAGATAACAAAAATGCTTGCAAAAGAGTACCTGTTAGTTGTCAGTGAGTTTCCAACATTTTAGGCCATTTAAGACAGGCTTCATTTGATCAGATGCAAGACTCCAGCTACTATTCCCTTTGTTTTCTTTTGCACTGCATGAATGCATTAAAAACGTCTCACTACCAGTTTTTCATGTCTCACTTAAATATGAAAGACATTATGATGCTATATTCAAAACAGAAGAAACAATGCAGTTTCCTCATGCAAAGAAAATATCTAGAACAAGCCTGGGAGTGGGTGTGGAGAGGAATACAAGCAAAATCTATCACATTGTACTTCCTGCAGTTACCAAAAACTTCTGCGACTAATGATACTCATTTTTGTTTATGAAGGAGGAAAACTTTTGACAACACCCATTCCCATTATATAAAATAAAAATAAAAATTTACACAAGGTAATAAACGCATATGGTTTGGAATGTGACCCTTACTCTTTCTGTGCTAATTTTATTTATCTTGTCGGCATGTTCAGTCACAGATTAATAGCCCTGCATAAAAAGATATTTGAAATTTGCCTCATGTATGAATTAAGTAGAGATGCTGCCAGAATTTTATCTAAAGGGGGAAACTCTCACCTTGTCACCAGAATAATGGGGAATAGAAAACAAAGAAGGGGGAGGAGGAAATGGAAATAGTTCAACATACCTGACACTTAAATATCCATTTTTTTCCTGCTCTGCTATGATAGAGCTCTGTTGAAATAAAAATCTTTAAAATATGTCACCTCTAGTTGTAAAGCAATAATCTGTCGATTGTTTCTGAGCATACATTGATCTCTATCATTGTATGAATTTTGTTCTGTGTTTCTGCCAGATGGGGCATATACATAATTAGCTTAGTCAGCTTGAATAAGTTGGGAAACTATTCATTATAACCACTTTTCCTTGAAGTTTCTCTGTTCTTTGCCACTCCTTCCTTCGTTTTCATTCAGGGAATAAGCTATGTTATGTTCTGATTGGTGGTTATTGTTTACTCTGGACCAGAACAAACAATTGCCAACAATCATTAAATGTAGCATATATTTCACTGTCTGACACACCGGAATTGTAGCTTTCAAATTGACCAAAATATATAAGATACAAATCAACATAGAAACCTAGCATAAATTGGTTATTAAATGATGAATAAAGTAGTACATTATATCTCTGGAACAGCTTTGTAATATCCCCTTTGTGTTTAATGTGCTGTTAGGATAAGATAATTAGCATTCAGTTGTTAGGAAGGGGGCAGATTATGAACCCTGTCACTTTTTATTAATTTGTAAA
>JAECUM010056541.1:0-10313 GCA_016617855.1 Megalonaias nervosa | reverse complement strand
GGCAAAATAGAATGATTGTGATAGCAACCCTAGCTTAACCCCAAAGCCGCCATTAGGATACACGAATATATTGTCTCTAAAGAATATTGACTTAAATTCCGGATTAGTTCCTTATTTTCTTTAATTTTTCTACTTTGTTTCAGAATCGTGTCATGTGCGATACTCCAAAGAACCCGACACAAAAGAAGCATACCCACAACAGCTTTGTTAACAACAGCTTTAAAAATATTGGCTTTATCGGATGCTCTTTTTGCTACAATAAGTCACAGATTACATTTAAACATGACATTGTGTAAACTCCGCTAAAGGGGTAGTACAAATTACACGTGGAATAATAACTGCGAACTTTAAATGCGCAGTAGGATAATCACATTGACTTCGCTTATTCAGATTAAAGCATTTTCAATGCAACTTCTGGATGTTGTTAAACAATGGCAAATGTTCCTAGAAGTTTTCCGTCAAACAGGTACCTCGTTTTCCACTATGATCATGTCTTGTTTTATCTGTTTCAAACATGATTATATTTCCTATCAAGTGCTGCATTTTACCAAAGCAAACTTATACTTTGTTTAAATTCAATGTCTGTTCTATTACAGTTAAAGGAGGGAAATGGACGAGCCTTCCTTTTATCTGTAAATTGGAAATTATAATTTTGTAAGAAAACAACTTTGAAAGGATTTCTTATTATTCGTGAACCTTAAGTATTTTCTTATTATTGTTTAAATGATTCTAAAAATCGGGCAATATTAGGCATTAGTTTCCAATAACTCTACAAATGCTTCTAAGTATCGAGCAATATTAGGCATTAATTTCCAATAATTCTACAAATGCTTCTAGCATCGAGAAATGTTAGGCATGAATTCCAATAATTCTACAAATTCTTCTAAAATAGGGCAATGTTAGGCATGAATTCCAATAATTCTACAAATTCTTCTAAGTATCGAGCAATGTTAGGCATTGGATTACAATAATTCTACGAATGCTTCTAAAATCGAGAAATGTTAGACATGGATTCCAATAATTCTACAAATGTTTCTAAAAATCGAGCGATATTAAGCATGGATTCCAATAATTCTACAAATTCTTCTAAAACTCGAGCAATGTTAGGCATGGATTCCAATAATTCTACAAATGCTTCTAAAAATAGAGCAATATGATGCATTGGATTCCAGTAATTCAGCAAAAATGCTTCTAAAAATCGAGTCATGTTAGGAATCGATTCCAATAATTCTACACATGCTTCTAAAGTCGAGAAATGTTAGGCATGGATTCCAATAATTCTACAAATGCTTCTAAAAATCGAGCAATGTTAGGCATGGATTCCAGTAATTCTAGAAATTTTTCTAAAAATCGAATAATATTTTGGCATGTGATTCCATTAGTTCTACAAATGTCTAATTCTCATTACACGATAACTGAGAGAACTATATTTTGACTCGAAAACATCATGTCACTTGATAAGTAATATAGATAGATTTATATATTTATGCTGTTGGGTTTTGTAGGCGAAACAGAAGTGCATTGAGATTTAGTTTATATATTTATTCTGTTGTGTATTGTAGTCCAGACTGCAGTACAACCGGATTTTGTTTAGTTTAAAATATTTAATTGCCAAAAGAACATAATTATGTTTACAGGGCCAAATAAAATTGGAAACAAGTTTTTCAAGTTCCTCTAAATTATAAATATAAATAATTAATTAATTAGCATACAGACTAAAGTTGTTAAAATCGTAAAGACAGATGACGTACATACAAAGTGAAATGAGAGGTATGAAGGAAGGTTAAGGCTGCATGATAGTGTTTGGTGTGGTTTGGTAGGTGGTGTCATAACTGAATAAAAAGTAATGATATGTCTGTGAATCGTTTTATGTTAATAACAACAAGGTGTGCTTGCGAGTCCAGAGGTGGATCCAGAAGAATATTTTAATGTGGTGTGTGTAGAGGGAGGGGTTAGGTGGGACGTTGACATGTAAGCGAGGGATCTATGGGAGAAGCCTTCCGGAAGCTCATGCATTTTAAGCGTTTCCAGAACATAATTATAACTAACTAAATGCAAAGTAAATTTAATCTCGGACACGTTCCGGTTGTTTCGCGCAACGTTTTGAGGCGTGGGGTTGGGTGGGGTGGGGTGTTGGAGGGGCTACCTCACCAAACTCCAACCCCAGATCCACCCTTGGATCTCAGTGTACTTCGGACAAGACCACAATATCCAACAGCACAAACATTCTCATTTATTCATTAGCATACTCTCTTTCCATGCCCCTTTTTATATAAAAAGAATGAATTTTCATTGCTACTTCAGATTAGAATAACAAAATGTGATTTGAGGAAAGGATTTTTTAATGAAGAATGTCATACAAAATCTTCGAGCGTCATGCGTATGAAAACATGGAATGACGTCTTCAATCTTTGCATACTGTTACGTCATGTAGGTGAGAATTTATGACCGAAACCTCAGCAATTAATGGGCTCTCAATAGTAAATACAGTGGAAAAGTTCGCATGAGTCATATTAAATTCATTCTTATTGTGAAAAATAATTGAAACAATTTATTTTGAATTATGGAAACTTCATATCAAAATAATAAAAATGGTTACTAATAAGCAAATAAGTGTGGTGCAGTCCTCAGCGTACACAAACATGTATAGTTCCCTCCAGCGAGTGTAGAACTTAACAAGTATATTGTGTTTTTCGATCAACGTATTCACACGAAATGGATTAATCTAATACTTATGTAGTTTGCTACATACAAAGTAAGTAGTTTTACTTATTTTTATATTGAAACTGAAATTGCAACTATTGATAACAACGTCGTTGAACGAGGAGGTCTAAAACAGTAATCAGAGTCACCTATCTGGGAGTAAGGTATATTGTCTCCTTTCAGCTGAGTTTGTTACTAACACGGTGTAACTTTTTTTTATTAGAGACGGTACTCTTATTTAATGTAGACGTACAGAAATTTGTCTTGCTAGAGGAAAACTTTTCATTCTGGTCCTGACTTTAATTATAGTGGATGATTGTGACGGCTTTTGTTTTTGGAAAAGGGGAAGGTATAGTGACTTGGATTTATAGAGAGGAACACCAGCGTTGGCCTGGGTACACGCTGGTGTTTTCATGATAGAGTGGTTGTTTTTTGGGACAGTCGATTCATGCTTTCTCTCATTATCTTTTAAGTGTTTTTATCCCCCCCTTTGACATTGAATAGTACCAATCCAGAATGGAGAATCGGGGTTTTTCTTTGTCATGGGGTTCTGTATATAGAATTCTCAATAAATGGGATTCATTTGTCTGGTACGCCAATTGTTTAAAGTATTTAGATTCGTTTCTCGGAAAACGTCAATACAACCATTCCGGTAATATAATCATCCTCTTTTCACTCAATTATTTTTCGCCTGTAGTGTTATGTCATAAAATTTCAATTTCATGGCAGCATCTCTGCCTCCAAAAATCAAGAATCTTTCTGAAATAGTACAAAAGTGTAAACTGCATGACCAGGGGTGTGGATGGGTGCTAATCTGTCCAGAAGTAAACAATTTGTAGTCATGTTAAAGATGCAATGATGTACGACTTTTTTTGGCTTACAGGGTCCGTTTTCTTTAGGTCCATTATTATGCAGTTTAAGTGCCTAGGGAATTTGAGAATTTGTGTCCCTAAGAAATGTTTCGTAGCCCATGTCTTTAAGAAAACGTTCTGTACAGTGTCTTATAGAAGCAAGAGCTGTTGGTTCGTACTTTGAAAAAGTCAATATTTCTATTAGAGACAAACATTCGGCAAGCAGTTCATTTATTTGATCGGAGATAATGTTTTCTCTTGATATGAGTACTTTTAATTTCCCCAAACCACCTTTAGGCGGTTTTGTATTTTTTGCCTTTGCTACCATGACATTTATTTTTCTGTCTTTTCAGCAAACTGACTTACATCAGTTTCTCCTCCATGAACACCCTTGCTTAAGGTCTGATGGTGTAGCATTGTGGTTCGGATGACTTTCATTACGCGGAACACCTTATCTTTTCCTTTAATGTGTAACAAAGTCAGATAAAAACTATTTCACTGTCTTCAGGCGGACAGTTTGATGGTCGGGCAATCAAATCATCCGTTGACAGCGAACGATTTCATAGCATCTGCATTCGACGTAAGCGCCATTTTCAAAACACCTTCAAACAGCTTGCGATCTCCCTCAGAATGGCCTTGCATGCTAGAAAAACGGGCATGCAAACAATGGCCATTTTGAAAAACTGCACTCAAGCCCACTATTGAGTACGTCATAATAACTTCATTGATGTCAAAATGATGTATCATCACTAACAGCAATGTAAACAATAGTTTCAGGCTACTGAAACCTAATGATTAGTTTAAATTTTGCATCAAAAACGTTTCAGGAATATAATTTTAAATTAACAAATTCATTTATATCATTGGTTGATGAAATGTCTAGTGTTTATTGGTTTGTTTTTGAAAGCGTTATTTCAGATGTTCAGACTCATTACGGTTACCTCTGAGTCTCTTTCAGAGAGTCAAAGTTATTAGACTCCCATCGGAAAGCGATGAGGACGTTCTGAATGATTGGGTCCTGTGTCATTCGGAACATGCTCGTCTCGACCTTCAGAAAATGGAAGTGATCGTAGTTATACTTCTCGAATTTTGATACGTTTTTCGCTGAAGAACATCTGGCAAATATGAAGAATAAAAATACTCATAAATTAAACTCATAAATTAAACAGGACCGTTGAAATAACATTTTATGGTGTTTCAAACGTCAATGATCTATCTGCACTTTTCATTTCGTATGTAACTCCTGGAACGTTTGAATAAAAAAACATAGAAAACAATCAGTTTCAATGGCTTCAGACGACTGCTATTAGTGATGACACGACATAAAATCGTTGTGACATTAATGAGGAAAATATGACATCATGACAACAACGGGCCCAAGGACTGTTCAAAATGGACACTATTTACATTTGAGAGTTTTTTGTTTTTTTCTAGCATGAGATGGAAAAAGCCGAAGACGTTCTGAGTGGGTCCAATCTGCTTAAACATGAAAATCTGACAGCGACCTCTTAGGGGTCAAATTCTGGTAGCCTTTGTTATTACCATAATCGTTAATTTTATCAACCAATCAGACGAAGTCTTATATCTTCGCGTGTGGAGACAGAGCACTGTGGATGAAAAGCATGAATGTGTACCAAACGATTTGATTCACTTTCAGAATTTTGAAAGCTGCATTTCCATTGGCTGATTCAAAGGTCACCAGGACATGACTCTTAATCGGTCGTAGTCAGATCTTCACGTAGGGCAGCGGAGATCTGATTTTAATAAGATTGTGAGAGGGTCAGCGTACTCGACCTTTTCCATCGCATCATAGGTTAAATATCGGATGTAAATGATATCCATTTTTAACTGGTTTTACTTATCTTAGCTTTGACAGCACTTTTAAAACATTATTGACTATATTATGCCGAGGAAACTGGAGCTAAGTGCCTTTCCCAACGACACACTGTTGCAGACGACCCTAACTGTCTATCAAACACACAACTTTTGTATTGCAGATCAAGCCCGTGATTGTTATTACATCATTATAACATCAAGACGTTACATTGACTAGATGACGTGTCATCACCAATAACAATGTAATCAATAGTTTCAGGTTATTTAAAACCGAATGATTTCATATATTTTTCTTTACAAAGGTGCAAGAATAAAATTTAAACGTGCAGGTATATTATTGATTTTGAAATACCACTGAGTGTAATTTTCAACAAATAGCTGTTTATAACAATCATTCCTCGCACATCTAGCCGGAATTTGGATAGTGTCACTACGATTACATCCGGGTTTCTTTCAGAGGTTCAAGTTATTCGACTAACGTCGGAAAGAGACGAAGACGTTCAGAATTGTGTGTGGTTCAGGGCGCCCAAAACGTATTTGACGATATCCAATAAGTTAAAAAGGTACAGCATATCAAGTTAGCTATCATCAGGACCGCGGACACGGATTTGTGGGCCATAGGAACAACTCTCCAGGAGGTCCCTATAAATTGCAAGAAAGCCCACTGACCGTCGTGGAGCACCGGAATTTTGTCCTAGTTGTCTTACCTTGTCTGCGGCCCTGCAGCTATGTATTAAAACTGCGTATCTCAATGTTATGATTTTATCTTAGCCTTTTATTTGTGGCCAGATGGAACAAAAAGAAATGAAGCGATAGTGTACAGCGGGTGATTCTCATTCCGCAGTGAATGAAATTAAATTTTTTACAAAGGATGGAATATCATGTAGTCAAAGAAACACAACGAAATATTGACATTAGGAAAAAAATGACGCAGTGTAGCCATGAAATCGAAAACATCATTATGAAAAAAATGAGACAGAAAAGTTTGATCTCTATTGGGTGTTTCAATGTAGCTGTCACGGTGGCGGGTAAATTTGAAAGTGCAGTGTGCATCATAATTATTGCCATGGTCCATCAATCTTGTATAATACCTTTTGGTTATTGATTTATTTTGAGGTCGCGTGTGCTTCATTAAATTTCTAATACAGGATAAAATAATGTTATTCAGACTGGATAATATGCAATGTTTACTTGATAGAGAAGATGCTGACTCTCTCTCTCTCTCTCTCTCTCTCTCTCTCTCTCTCTCTCTCTCTCTCTCTCTCTCTCTCTCTCTCTCTCTCTCTCTCTCTCTTGTACTAACTGTCCATTTTAATATCTTTATAATCATATTATTTCTTTCGCCTTGTAATTTAGTTTTTGGGTGCATTGGGAATGTTTTAAAGTTTGTATGGTATATATTTTTATTTGATCTGAGCTAGATATATCTCTCCAGCACCGGTGTCAGGAAAGAAAGAATTACAGTCATTGTCGGGCTTTGGTGGCCACCAGATTTATGACGTGTCCACCACAACTGGAACGTAATCGGGCCTTTTCCAGCACATGCTAAAAATATCTCGCATGTAGATAATGGCAATTATGAACTGCCCTCAAATCTTAGTTGCTATAAAGTCATAATACCTTCAAATGTCCCAATGAATAGACAGCGTGTCATCATTAACAAGAAAATCAACATTCATAGTTATATCATAGTTCGTAATCCTTTATTTATTCGTTTTGTAACTTCAAGAAACATCTGGGTATAGAAATCCTCTCATACGAGACAGTTCAACTGGAAATTAGTGTTAGAGTCTCCGGTCTCATCAGGCCATTTAAATGAGATTTGGTTTCCCACAAAAATTAGAAATGTTTACAATTATATTTCCTGGATCTGGCGAGGAAGATTATTAGGTCAGGTATAATTAATCATGCATCAGCGTCTTGGCAAATAAACAGTGTTTCTTTCGAAAAAGGGCCACTTCGTGCTTAGTTAGGGCACATCTTCGCAACGATTTTAAATCCTGATGTCAAAATTATATGAAATAGGAAGCGAGCAGAGACTGCACATGTATGAACTCCCAACAATGAGGGGAAAATAATTCCCAACAAATGAAAGGAAAATAAATAAATAAATAAAAAATAAATAAAATGAACGAAGCTATTGGACTCTTACTTTGTTTTGCGCATTTTTTATATGGTCCAATTAGCCGTAGAGGCATCATTCTGCTTGCCATTGCATATGTAATTTCATTTTATTTCTAAGTGGCATAAAGTTTACAAATATATTCCATATATTTGTCCTCGGATGTTTGAAGAACATCGTATCTACTAAGGCCGTATCATCATACACTAAGAGCCTCACTACGTATTTCTTCGATTAGAAGCAAGATTATATTCTAAGAGAGCATATGGCCGCGATGAAAATATTTTCATTACAGCTGAGAACGGATTGATTATTCAATGAAATCGTTATTATTCTACGTTCTCTGCAGTCCTTTTGAGAGTTGCCAAGTTATTGGATTTAGTCATTCTCAAAATAACCTCGTTAACTTTATTATCCTTCTATATTTCTCGATCTTTCTCAAATAATGTTCTTCAATTACGACATGGGTGTCGGTTTTAACAAATCTATATTATTAAAAACTTTTTTATTGCCATGAATTGTACTGCCAAAACATCATTGTGGTTGACCGAAAATGAGCCAGAAATATATATTATCACCAATGTAATCAGTCTGAAGAAAATTAGGTATCTTTAGATCAGTAAAAAGTCAAATTCACTTCAATACAGCCAGACTGTAAACCAATCGTGCAATCATCAGAAAATGCGGACGCAGGTAAAATGAGGCAGGCAGGTAAAACGAGGTAGGCGGGTAAACTGAGGCAGGTAAAATGCACTATGGACCAAACTCGCACCTCGGTTGAATTTCCTACAGACGATATAATTACACTGTATGGATATTCGGTGAGCCTAGCTATTATTGGTCTTCCGCATAGAAACTAATTGAGAAGTTGTAAGTGAAATTGCGGTATTGCCAATGATTTAAATGTCACTAGTAGAGGTAATTGAATGATTTGTTCAATATCTTGACAAAAAAAAAAAAAACCATAGTAATTTTTAAAATGACATTGAAAAAAGTGAGAATTTGCTTGATGTCGTGATTGCTGTCATTAGAGAAGTCAAAATGGAAATTATATTGTCCCATATTTTGGTTTGGATGAGACGTTTTTCTCAGGTTCATGCACATTTTCCATTTTCATCAACAATTATTATTTTGATCCCTCTGCTATATATTGTATTAAACGTATTTTTTGTACACTATTAAGATCTGAGCTTGACTGCTAGTCATCTGGAACAAGCACAGATATACATGTGTAGATTTTCTGGGCAAAACTTTCTTTACCCGTCAAAGGTAATCTCTACAACTCTAATTTTTCTATCGCATGAATTCAGCAAAGTATTTAAAAATAAAAATAAGATAAAATGGAAATAGAAAGTATTATGCCTAACATGTCAGTTTTGTTTTAGTCTATTACCTGGTGATGAGCGAGCTAAGAAGTGTTGACGTGAAGTCACATTCGAACTACCTCGGTTATTTCTGTGAAACAAAAATAAACTTCGAATGTATGTCGTCGAAGTAGTTTGCAGAAAAAATCATACATTTTGCTTGCCGGAAATTTCTTCCCACAGTAGCATGGATAGGATGTATAATTTCCAATACAATTCAAAGAAATGTTTTCTGTATTTTGGCCTTTGTTAAAGCTTCCTTTCCTTGTGTTTTTATACAAAACCTTGCACACCTCTGAGTAATTGTATTTGTGGTCCTATTCACAGCATAATTAAGTTAGTGTCTTCTTCAATTACTGGAGTCATTTTGCATTGCTAAATTAGTGTTTTATTATAACTAGGGTATGAACTTATTAATTTACACCAATTAAGTACGTTTTTTAACTGCCCGAGAAGCCGCGGTGGTTAAATGTTTATTCACCCTGTGTTTACTTTATATAAAAATTTAGAAACTGTGCATCTCGTGTTCAAGAGAAAGCCAGCTGACGGAAGTCAGATTATAAACTACCTCATATTTCTATCCAATATAATGCGGATGTAACTGTCTGCTTGTCTGTCTGCCTCTTGCACACACACACACACACACACACACACACACACTGCTATTGCATACAGAAGGCAAAACATATGCAATTGTTTGCTTATCATTGTAAATAGAATACCAACTTTATTCACCGACAACCATTAGTTTAGATGAATAGGATGTAAACACAATTAAAATCTTTGATAGACACACATAAAGTATGCATCACATTATATTTGTCAAGGTACCAATAATATAATTGATCACTTGCATATTCTCATGACCGTGTGTACGATGTAACAATGTACACAATGTTTTCAGTCATTGCTTGTGTGATACCAAGAAGTGTTTAAATACAGCGATGTGTTTGAAGATAGAGAAATGTGTTTGAAGATAGATGTGTGTACCGATTGAAGTTTCTTTGACAATTATGCTTGTTACGACTCTAGAGGGGTTTAACTACTTAACAAAGAAGAAGCAAAACCAATAAGTTTTGTTGCATTAAAAATATTAATTTATTTACGTAAAATACAAAGTGAAAGAATTAAAAAGAACTTACAGCATGATATGAATTCCTATTTACTAAATAGTTCTATCAATTCCAATATAAACGATGTAATCCAAATACGCTTCAAAATGCATTTCGAATGATAACTATAATGTACTGATGTGTCAACAATACAGAAAAATCACTGTTTTAAATCCAAATGTCTTTAAGTGAAATCACGGTCAATCCAAAATAATACAAATAGTCTTTAAGTGAATTCACGGTAAAGCCAAAATAATTAAAATAGTCTTTGAATGCTATTATATCAATATCCAAATGTCATAATAATCCAGTATAGGTTTTATAT
>JAECUM010056540.1:0-16222 GCA_016617855.1 Megalonaias nervosa | reverse complement strand
TGTTGTTATTGTCGTTAATTCAGTAGTAGGTGTAGATGCTCTGCATCGAACACACTATAGACTCATATTATTAATTATATGGATATAATTGACTTTTCAGCGACACGAAAACAAGAGCCAGTAAAACATCACCCGGCGCTACCAAATTCTATCAGAATGATTATAATAGGCCCATCTGGAAGTGGGAAGACGCAATTACTGCTTAATCTAATAATGCGATGGCTGAATTGGGATAAATTATATTTAGTAGCGCCATCTGTAGATGATTAGCGATGTTACGAAGTACTTAAAGATTTTAATGAAAACGCAAAATCGTTACATAAAGACAATGTCATAGACTTTATTACTGATATTGATGAAGCACCATCCGTAGATGATCTGGATGTATTTATTAATAATTTAGTAGTGTATGATGATGTTATGCTGGACAAACAATCAAATCCAGCTAGAATATTTTCACGAGGTAGACATAAAAATACAGACGTAATTTATGTTACACAGAGATATACACAAATTCCAAAAGTAATCAGAGACAACTGTAACATTTTAGTTGTATTTAATGGCGTAGATAATCATACGCTGCAGAATATTTATTATACTTGGTGTTCAGGCGACATGGACATGAACAAATTTAAAAATTTCTTTTCAAAAGCACAAGCTGCTCCTTTGGTTTTGTAACGATAAATTTACATGATCCTAGGTCAAGATATCGCAACGGACTTGATACAATTTTTGGATAAAAATCATAGCAGCAGAGAGGGTGAATGACATACGCACGTGACCAGATTGTGAAAAAATCTGGTCAATTAAAGAAGTTTTCATTATTAAAACAAAAACTTATTTTTTTCAGGGAACCCTTAATTTTCAAAAATAAGGTCTCTACAAAGTTGTAGGGTACACCCTCTCTGCTGCTAAATTGCTTGTGTGTTAGTTTTAAAATTCCTTTTTATTTTATTTTTGTTTCATTGCATTTTATTGTAATGATTATTGAAAGGATTCGAAATTCTTTTTCAGTAATTCGATATTTTCTTTTAGTAAATGTTGTTTATCTAAGACGTAAAACGTGTTACATGAGAATTATTTTTAGTTAACCTAGTTCGTCTTGGGTTGGGAAGTTGGTAAACAGGCAGTTAAAATGATTGGTCAGTATCAGGGCCATACTTTGATTGCGTGATCACTATGTGTAAACAAGGTTTCTTTATTATTGGTTCTTAAGTGGGGCTACACTGGTGAACGTGATAGATTTCTTGTAGTAAGAGACCACATGACCCATCTCGCGAGACTTGAAATGATGTTTTTGGGGTTTAAATACGCATTCTTAATATTTTTCTGGAGAGTCGTTTTAACATCTTGAAGGAACAAGGTGTTTTTTTATTTGTTGCCAGATTTGTTTGTTTTTCATCTGATTTTTGGATTTAATAATTTATTCTCCTCGAAACTCAACAAGTTGACTTTTTTATAAAAAATTCTAAAATATGTTCAGTGGACATTTATTCACGAATTATTCGGAAACAAAAACTGTGATTCAATTGAGGAATTGTTGATATTCGTACATGGACCACATCTGACGTCATCGCCTTCCATATTTGTATGTCGTCGAGATTCGAACCTGGATTTTAATAGAACTATTTAGTGATTGGACTTTATTTTTCATTCTTAGGATTAAATTTTGGATTATATTCACAAACCGTAAGTCCTAATTTCCAATTTTTACATTGTTTTCTAGTGAAATAAATTATTTTGTTAAAATATACAAAGCTAGTTGACTTCACTCTTTTATTCTGTTACATTTGTACGGGCCTACACGTAACAATATATATATATATATATATATATATATATATATATATATATATATATATATATATGTTATATAAGTATATATATATATATGCGCGGTTAAGTATTAAGGCGCCGCCGCCACACCAGAATATGAAATGAATTGTTTGCATATGGGGAACTTGAAATAAGATCAAATACGTAATACGAGACGATGCTCAAAAGTAAAAAAGTGGAACGTCTGAAAAAGAAATTAATCAAATAAAACATTCCAATACTCAGCGTTACGGTGATCAAAAGCACAAACTTACAGCTCAAAACCCGAGGCATTGTCTCCATTACTCACCTGGTTTCATTATTGTCCTCGTGGCACAGTATGAGGAATAAGATAGATTCGAGGACTTCAGGAAGTGTATTCGTGTTTTCCTCCCTTTCCTTGTAATATTTATGTATGACATTACACGTAGAAAAACAAGGAGAAGCTACATCCTTTTCAAAGATCTTGGTTTCTCCATAGGTTCTTACCTCCACTTCCACCAAGGGAGCATAGGGGCACATGCCCCACCACCACCACCCGCCTATTTCACCTCTAAACATGTTTTGTCCTGCATCCGTAAAACTTAATTGCTAACCACTACATGTTTGCTCCACCTCCCCCCGAAAAGTAATTCTGCAGGTGCCCCTGACTCCCACCAAACATGCACAATCATATGGAAACATTCTTAATGTGAGCTACGCAAGACATTTGAAGAAACTAATTTAAACAGAACTATTAATTATATTAGAACACATGGTACAAAGAGACGACGCATCTTCAAGATGATAGATAAAACTTATATGTTGGTCCCTAAAGTGCCATAAAATGATATTGTTTTCAAAGAAGCAATTATATAATGCCTCTTTTTAGGCCCAAAAATTGACAAATTTTCAAAAACGTTGTTGATCTTATAATACCATGGCAAAAAGGTATCGACATATTAAAAATTTATAATTGCAATTGATTTTTAACAATTATTTGATATGACATCACATAACCATGTCAATAAAATAGCCATTTTATGCCTAAATTTAAAATTGGAGCTATTTTTTTAAAAAATTAAGGTGGTCACAACCAAATTCATATTTTTACAAAATATAAATGTATGCGTTATAACCTTTCATTAAAATATCATTCTTGGATCTTGCATATGGAGCGTGTGAAAACGATAAAATTTATGTGCATCAGCGTTTGTTGATAGCTTGCATCTAGTTGGCAAACACAAGAAGACAACACCACCGGTACAGACAACAAATATCGATTCTGGCGAACAATAATTTTTTTATTATAGGTTCAAGGTTAAAAATACACTAGACATAAGCCGCTGCTCTATCTTATTTTGCTACAATGGCATAGCAGATCTCGAAAGCCAGTACTGCAAAGGTAAATAACAGAGGAGGCGGTACAGGTAAATATGAGATCACAGAGTGGCCCGCAAAAAAAAATCAAGTTTAGAAACACAGAATCATAAAGCAGGAATATCTTTAGGTATGCATACCGGCCCCATATCTTATTGTTAGGCACGATTAAAACATCTTACTCGAAAATAAAGAATGTGATTTACACCTAATTGACGCCTTGGCGTCATAATATTTTTCTTTTAATAAATTTTGTAAATACTTTTTGTTTTTATTTTATGACCCTAGATTCAATTCTGCAAATGAAAACATTTTTACTCTTGCATACCTTCTTTGTTTATGAATGACCTTAGCGTGCTTTTCTGTTTCGTCCAGTTCCATCATCAAATACATCTTAGATATGAGCGCGATGATCTATTATAAGGTGAAATTGCGCTCTTCCGTAAGTTTTCCTCCAATTTTTATTACTCTCGTAATAGATCGTCCTAAGTGTATTATCACCGTCGCTATGACAATCAAAGAAACTAAATTTGTCTCCCATTGCAAACATATAAGGGTAAACATTTTTTGTCCATTTCATAGGAAGGCAACAACATAGCCATATTTCGCTTTGACAATGTTGTAATAGCTCTAAGATAGCTCTTGCACGGCCAACCCGACATATATCGGTTTATTAAATAACAGACATGTTTTCACGCCGTGGAGGAAAAGTAAAATTTCATGAAATATTTCACAGAAATAAATTTCGGACCTGAAAACAACTTGCCTCGTCGCACCACATCGTTTACTAATTCTATGTCGACTCTATTCTTGATTTTTCTCCATCGTCTTACCAAAGATATAATTGTTCACAAGCTTGAAGAAATCAAGCTCACGTTCATTAGTAGTATATGGGGACGATCTACGGACAATGGGAATTAGCACTACAGACCCCCATGGGACGGTCTACGGATAAGATTTCTACGGACAAATGGCACACCCTGGGACAATCTACGGACAATGGGAATTTTGTGTAGCGACTAGCACACCCTGGGCCTACATAGGGACAATGAGAATTAGCATTACAGACTCCCCTGGGACGATCTACGGACGAGATTTCTACGGACAAATGGCACACCCTGGGACGATCTACGGACAATGGGAATTTTTTATAGCGACTAGCACACCCTGGGCTTATATAGGGACAATGGGAATTAACATTACAAGACCACCTGGGCCTATCTACGGACAAGATTTATGACGTCAATACTAATACAAGCCCGAGATTTATATATAAAGCATTACCTAGACCTGAAATTATGTTGGCGGTGTTCATAAATTTGCATAATTATAATGATGCTATAAATAGCTATAATCAAGTGGGACCCTAATATCGAATATAGCGTCAAGATTTATAGCGTCAAAGCACACCCTGGGACGATATATGGACAATGGGAATTTTGTATAGCGTCAAAAGCACACCCTGGGGTGATATAGCGTCAATGGGAATTTAACATGGGAATTTTAACATGGGTGGGACTATAGACGGACAAGATTTATAGCGTCACGTAGACCGTAATGTTAAAGTTAGGGGGTTGTACCCTGACGTCAATGGGAATTTAACATGGGAATTTTAACATGGGTGCGACTATAGACGGACAAGATTTATAGCCTCACTTAGACTTCTATGTTAAATTTAGTCGTTTGAACTATAGCCTCAAGATTTATAGTCTCACGGGACCCTACTTTTGTACCCTACGGACAAGGGAAATTGAACATGGAGAAATATTGGGCCTGTCTAGCAACAAAAAAATATTGGGCCTGTCTAGCGACAAAAATATTGGGCCTGTAGAGCTACAAGAGAAATGGAACAGGTAGGGTCTATTTTTAACCACAATTTTTGGTCAATTTCTGTTTAAAAACCCTTGTATGTATTTATAGCTACAACCTGTGGAAAATCCAAGTCTATATTTATAGCCTCAACAATTTCTAGCTTCAGTGACGTCACTGAACTGGCTGACCTGAATACTCGATACTGTGTGACGTCACTGAACTGGCTGACCTGAATACGCGATAGTAGGTAGGTGAAATGAATTGGATAGGGATAAAGGGAGTTTTATAGGGACAAAGACCAATACACACACAAAAGAAAGGGAGAAAGAAAAAAATCCCAATATCTCCTATCCACACTTACGATCGCAAATGCATAAAACACACCCATGTATACTATCCACACCAACGAATACGAATGCATAAAACAGACCCATATCTACTATCCACACCAACGAATGCGAATGCATAAAACACACCCATTTCTACTATCCACACCAACGGATGCGAATGCATAAAACACACCATATTTACTATTCACACCAACGAATGCGAATGCATAAAACAGACCCATAGACTATTCACACCAACGAATGAGAATAATATTTATTTTTATTTTGATTCTGATTCAAGATTATAATATTTATATTTTTTATTTCTGATTCACGCATAAAACAGACATATAGACTATCCACACCAACGAATGCGAATGCATAAAACATACACACATAGACTATCCACACCAACGGACGAGAACGCATAAAACATACCCATAGACTATGCACACCAACGAACTCGAATGCATCAAACATACACACATAGACTATCCACACCAACGGACGAGAACGCATAAAACATACCCATAGACTATCCACACCAACGAATGCGAATGCATAAAACAGACACATACCTACTATCCACACAGATGGGAAGAGAAGAAAAGCACAAACAATATCTACTATCCAAACCAACGTACGCGAACGCATACAAAACACACACCATATCTACTATCCACACCAACGAATGCGAATGCATAAAACACACTATACTATCCACACGAACGCACGCGAATGCATAAAACAGACACGTACCTACTATCCACACAGACGGGAAGAGAAGAAAAGCACAGACCATATCTACTATTCACACCAACGTACGCGAACGCATACAAAACACACACCATATCTACTATCCACACCAACGTACGCGAACGCATACAAAACACACCATATCTACTATCTACACAAACGCTAGGCGAACGCATAAAACACCACATTATCTACTTATCTACTATCTGCACAAACGCTAGGCGAACGCATAAAACACCACATAGACTATCCACACCAACGAATGCGAATGCATAAAACAGACACATACCTACTATCCACACAGACAGGAAGAGAAGAAAAACACAGACCATATCTACTAGCCACACCAACGTACGCGAACACATACAAAACACACACCATATCTACTATCCACACCAACGTACGCGAACGCATACAAAACACACCATATCTACAATCCACACCAACGAATGCGAATGCATAAAACACCACATTATCTATTATCCGCACAAACGCTAGGCGAACGCATAAAACACCACATAGACTATCCACACCAACGAATGCGAATGCATAAAGCACACCATACTTTCTATTCACAACAACGTAAAAAATGTATAAACAGAGAGAAACCTCAGTTCAAAATTATATTTTCAAAATTGTTTGTGTCTTCAGGGAACATGCCTAAACAATAATAATGGGTGAACAGGGAAAATACACATCAAAGCTTTGGTATTTCTATATAAAAATTGAGGAATATTCCTAAAGTTCTTAATCAGTTCTGTATGCTGGGACGGGTCCGTGGGATATCCACAAATAAAGAAGTACAAATTTTCAGGTCAAGTTGCAAGTGTGTGTGTTTTGAAAAGTGGCATAACTTGAACAGAAGCTTTTCTCGTGACACTGGTAAAGTATAGAGTCTGTGCAAGTGTCATAATACTAAAGTCACATAACTTTATACGGTTTGTAAGCATTTCGATTTTAGAAAATGTGAAGTATCCCAAACCATTATCATAAACAGAAGTAGAATATAGGAGTGTGATAGTTGTTGTTTAGATAAATAAAATACACTTTGAAATACCCCTACTCTGTCTTTTACTTTGCTCTTACTAGAGATCACTTTTGTAGCAGTAGAATCATTGCTAAGAGCAAAGAATATCGTCGCTGCTGTCGAAGAAGGAGAAGTTCATTAAAAAAGGGGTTTAGTATTTTTGGTGAAATATTAACTTAGGAAACACGAATGTTAAATCAGGGTTGGTTGCATCGTGGTCAAAGACAAAGTAGAAGTGAGAGAGAATGAGACATCGTTGCTGAGCACGTAATTTTCTGGAGTACGTACATGTCCTAACAGCACAGTATCTTCTCTCTTGATGACAGCAGCTGTCCTTCTTGCGACTTTTTCTTTGGTGGGTCGTTTTGAATCGAAGGGATGTCAACTTCCAAGTCACAAAAAATAGAAAGACACAGAAAAAAGACAGAGATATTTCAAAGAAAGACTCACAGACAGAATAGAGACTCCAATAAGAAAACTCTATTGTATGGGTACACAACATTTATTCAAATATATACATGGGCTCTCTGGCCTGTGCTTTGGTCTAAGCACTATCCATTTAATACATAAACATTTGGACATTAAACAAACCTATTTACAAGTTATTTAGTTCTTGGTTCTAGAAAACTACTAGAAAAAATTAAGTTCATGCCTTCATAAATAACGTATACAACGTATATGCATTTCATAAAAGAATCACATTTTTCATACTACAATTACTGTCCATTTTTAAGGAAATGCTAAAACAAGAAACAAACGATCAAATAGGACAAAGTTCGTGCTTTTCTTTTTACCAGTCAAGCACGTTGTTTAAATCTGGTCAGCTACCACTTGTGTCCCAACGTAGATGTTTCTATCATGTGCATCTTTCTAGTATTCGTTTAACCAACAAGGTGCACATCGTCTTAAGCATCCAAAGTCACTAATGTTTAACGAATCTTTTCTTCATGTGGTAGAGGTTGAGACGTATTGAGATGAAATCGCAACGCTTTGAACAAAGCGAGTGTCACGTGTACATTTCAAGGGACCACTTTCATCTTTTGAGTGGTATGTGCTGTTCATAAAGAGTCCACAAGGAATCGTCTGGTAAACGAAATCCCAGAAAGCAAGTCACTAAGACACACACTACACGTCGACCCCAATTCAATGGCCACAGTTCTCGTAATAGGTGTTGGTAATCCTACAGCGTTTGAATAGTGTCATTGATTTCCTTCCACGGAATCTGTTGTATCACGAATGATAAAGGTCGTGGCATGGTCGTCCGTTTTTATACCCTCTTAGGTGTAAGGTAATAAGAATCAGGAATCACTGGATCGGGGCCAATAAACCTCGTTTATATTTGTGACTAAAATAGTGTCCTCCCATAATCAGTCTTCGCTTGCTTTGGAAAAGAGCATAGTTTAAAAATGGAGAAATGATTTTGAGTTTGCGTTTCACTTGTATTTTGACGAACTCGCGGTAAATGCGTTCTCTCAACTCCACAGGCAAACCACGAATGTTCTCTTGTAAAGTATCCATGACCATGTCAGTCAAACACTTCTCCTAGAGCGAAAGTAACGGATAATGTGAGTCATTTCTGAAAAATGCCATTCCAGGAATCGGTCAAGAATGTCAATAAAATCTTCAAATGTAAATGGTCTAAAGCGGAATATTCGGATGAAAGCATATTTGATCCAGAGAAATCTGACTTGTTTGTTGACTTTTGTCAATTTCCTCTTGTGAATTTCTAGACATAAAAGTTCTACAGTTACCCATTGAGATTTGGCTCTGGCAAGTCCCAGACAAATGTCCTTGTAGATCTTCTCTTGCAATTCGTTTGGTAATGTTTGAAGATTATATTTTAGATGGGGTTTAAATACTTGTCTAGGTGTTGTCCAACGTTTAACTCCTAGCCAAGCAGCTGGTGTCTTACACGACATGGTATGCCCACTTCAATGACGAGGTGCTACTAAAGGTAGGTAGTGACAATCTGGAGACCATCGAGCATGTTCCAGGTAAGCGCAATCTTTCTGTTCCCACTCGTGAAGTGACACACCGCAACTGAAGCACTTAACTTTATCCCCTTCACCCAAGTAGATAAATCCAGCTCTAGATAATTCTTCGGGGGTAGGTCCTCCCAGATATTTTGGCCATTTTCCTCGGAAGGTTTGGATCCGACTTTCATAGTCGCAGTATTGAGGCAAACGCACAGGGAACGAATATTCATCTTTCACAGGTTCATTTCGATGAGGGTACGGTGAAATATGTAGGAGTGTGCTCAGTTTTACATGACATCCGTAGGGTGGTAGTAGCATGGTTTCATAAGGATGACATCCACCATGAAAACCAGTAAAGTGAAAAGGTGTACGATAACGAGTGGCATCGCTTTCGCATCCTTCAGGTTTGACACGCACAGCATCACTTTCCATGGTAGGTATGATAGTAATAGTAGTTATAGCAAAGTTCCCATGATGATGTGGTACTGAATCGCTAAGGTCACAGCGTACGACATCCCTACCATCGCAAGGCACAGCATCACACTCGAGTTTGCTCTTGCTTGATACTTGCTGTTTGAAAGGATTCATCTTTCTCGCTTGGCAATGGTAGTCACAATGAACTATCCGTCTTGAACGTGGTACTTTTTTATAGGCTGACCAATATCGGCGTGACCGTACGGTAAAGTGAAGTGGTTGGGAAGCCGTACTCACTTTTGGTACACGATTTGATAGACTTTTTCCAAGGGCCGGCTAACAATTTGGTGCATGGGTAAACGTACAATCTTGTGCGCCTCGTGGGTGGTCACTTTAAAATTTCCATCCTCTCCAGACTGCAAAGCCTCTTTCAAGACGCCGAAGTTCACCAGTCGACTGGTGCGATAATTGAGAGTCAATCCTTTCACTTTACACTCCGTGTGTACTTCTTGTGGGTCACGGTATTCGTAGCCGTAATTTTTGGGACCGCCACTTGCAAAACTTAGAATCTTGTCGTCGGAATGCTCGTTCGTCCAGGCTCCTAAACGGTCTCCTTCGATGACAGGGTGAGGTTGACCCAGACGATCGATGTAGATACAACTGTTTGTGTCGAAATACAGCACACGATCTCCTAACAGTTCTAAAGCTTCATACAGTTCTAAGCGAGCATGAGCTGTCACGTAAGCCGCAATGATGACATTTCCAAATTCGTCGGATTCTACAAAGTCCTGTTCTTCTTTGTAATTGACTAAGATCAAGTCCTCACGAACGACGTCCACGTGTTTCATGTATTTAATCTTGTCGTGAATCATCTGGAAGCAGCGAGAAGGTTCTGTCAAATGCTCCGTCTTGGGTAAACACGGTCGTTGTGCCATTTTACCCCACAAGCAATTTAACATCACTTTGGCAAACGATCGCCTTCCTTCGTTTTTCTCGACGTGGTCTAAAATGATGCCTTCCTGCTCCCAGTATTTCTCTTTGAATTTCTTTTGGTCTTCGGGAGTGTGGCACCAGGAAGGATAGCCACTAGCTTCTTGTTTCAGTTTCAAAAAGGCATTCACGTAGTCTGCAAAAATGCATTTTTGTGTCTCCTCGCCCTTGTGGAATTTTTCTGTCTTGGGAAAGTGGTAAATTTCGTACACTTCTAACAGTTGGTATCCCAGGTCCAGAGCTTTAAACAATTCCACGCTGACCCACGTTCCCGTCAAGGCGCATTCTTCCTGAGTATGCTGACAAGGTCGTTCTTGGTTGCACGTTTCGGCACAAGTACGGCACAAGGGAAACATCAGTTTTCCTTGGCAATGGTAACGTAAAACGGGATGGTACAAGTCCGTGGGAGGCAAAACTTTACATTTGATCAATCCTTCGTATTGGCGAATATTGTCCAGGTCGATGTGTTCCGTCAGCAATTGCTGGTGCCCTGCGGAAAAGTGACAATATTTGCACACGTACGGATACAGAGAACACACGTACAAGTATTTGATTTCTTCTCCTTTCTCTTCGGAGGCTTGGTACAGCAAACAGGTGGCATTCGTCCGTCCTCCGTACAAACTGTCCCTTAGGTTCAGTGGGTCCACCAGCTTGCAACTTTCCACGATGCGTTTAAACTCGGGATCGGTTTTCAAACGGTGATCGTACTCGTGTTTCCACATTTCTGCCACTTGGTATCCTTGCTCTTCTAACTTCAAGCGTCGCTGACAAGTGGCCTGGTACAAGTCTTCCATGGTCCGTTGTAAAAACTGATTTGTCGTGTTACGTTGAGGGTAGCAGATGGGACATCCGTGAAATAAGCACCCGTTAAACTCGTACACGATCTTGGGGTTTTCTAAGTCCCAGCCATCCACTGAATACCTTCCGATGGTCTTTTCGCCTCCTCCGTTGCGAGCATGTTGGATCCATTTGTCTTTCTTGTCGCACAAGTAATGTAGCCGGCATAGGGCTTTGACCGAGTATTGACGTTTGACAAAATTTGTCGTTTGAGGACTGATGACAGCTAGGGTGTTTTCGGGCATGAATCGTTGGCGGTACACTAAGGAACACGATTTAGCAATGGTGCAAGCTTCTTTCAAAGGATCCATGAATAATTCTCGAAATTTTCCACAGCAACGCCGTAAAATGTCCACGTCGGAACGACAATATTTTAACTTTTCTTCCTGAAAGTCGAAAGGGCCCGAGGCGTGAGTCTGGTACCTTGAGTAGAAAGCTTCTCGTTGTTCGGTACGCATGTTATCGGGGTCGTAGTAGTGAGCCTCAGGCAAATGGGGTAGAACGGCGTGTTGATTGGCTTCGGTATTGAAAAAGTGTGGAAAATAGCCTTTGTTCATTTCTGTCATTCCAAACGTTCTAGGCATTCGGCTGAAAGGCATGGCCAAGTAACTCATTGAATTTTTAAACTGCACTTGACCCACTTGCATGGAAATGATTTTGGCTCCGTTCAAAGTCACTTTAGGAAGTTCGGTGCCTTGTTCCGTATAGTATCTCAACAGAAATTGCCCATCGTATCCCGAGGAGTTGTGAGTCATCACCGTGGCATAGCGATGACAATCACCATAACGTTCGATGTCTTCTTGGCTCTACGTTTCGTCGATAGGGTTTAAGATCCATTGGGCGAAATCGGTCAGCGTGTTTGGTCCCCGAAAGATTTTTTCACGTCCTCAGGAATCTTGCTACAGTGAGGACAATGAGTCAAGATAGGCTCTTGGATGCACTTCTCGCACGCTTGGTGAGCCACGCAGAAATTAGGAATGTGAATGGCAGTCTCTTGCATGCATTCGAAATCGAAAAAGATGAAATGGACTTTCTTCTTGTGGTCATCTTCTTCCTGTTGGGGTTGGTATTTTTGAATGTAGCATTCGTCTTCCAAGTCCACGATTTGGCGACAAATGTGACATCGTTTCTTTCCTGAACAGACGTGAACCTTGGCATTATTGGTACGTATGCCTTGTCCACAAGTAGGGCACAATCTCAGGAGTTGGCAAACACTTTTCTGCTGTGAACCTTGCGTTTTCAGATGTTGTTGGTAACAGGTTGGACTGACAAACGTGCGCTGACAAGCTGGGCAATGCACTCGTTCTTGTCCTTCGTCCAGACAGGGTTTAGAGGCCAAACATCCTGAGCATTTCGATCCACAATGCTTGTGTTGCTCTCGATTGTTATAGCCATAGTCACATTTCTCACAGTAATAACCGTATCCCAGGAATGCAGTGATACTGGTGATGGCATCGAAATGTTCACCGTGATGATAGACGTGAATGTATTTTCCGTCTTTGAAATTTTTGTCTCGAAACAACAGAGGTCCGCGCACTTCTTGAGGGTGAACTTTCAAGGTGTAGCGTGGAGCCAAGACGTCTTGCAATTTTTGCATTTCAGGAATGCCGCAGGGTGTGTCTTTGGATAGCCCTGCTTGCTGTAACAGGTGTTCTGCTTCTCTTCGTTGTTTGGCTCAGTCCGACTGTCGAATAGTTTGCCAGGCTCTTTTCCATTCTGCTGTGTCGTTCTTGTCGGCATACGTTCGTCCCACCACGATGGCACGGGCTAAACACATCCTGTCTTGAGGGTTGTTCATTTGAACTATGCTGCGCTTGATGCTGCGAAGGTCGTCCACCAATAACACCTTTTTGCGTTGCCCTTTCCCTTGGGGAAGAGAAACGTTTGTCATGATCAGTATCGCTTTCCCGTCGGTGATGTGAAACTTGTCGTTGGATTGTTGCGCGTGTTGAATCTTCTCCATGACTTTGGATGGCGTCAGTTCTGCTGGGCTGCTAAACTCGATCCAAACGGGGGACTTCAAACTGTCGTGATGAACGGAAAGTCTCAAGCGATTGTCTTCTTTGGCTTCACATTGCTGTTTCAGTGTGGTTAACAAAGAATCCCACACATCAGTGATGAACCCCTCTGCTTTCTCCAGCGGTACGTCGGACTTGAAATCTTTAAACTTCACCGCGTACGTATAGGCTGTTGTTCTAAATTTTCTGGAGGAGCGTTTGTCCGTCTCTCGAATGTGGTAGTACTTTTCAGGGTTTACTGGTGGTGATGGACTTTGACTTGGTGTAGACTCTCTGGGCCTAGATTCTGACTCACTCATCTCATCTTCAAAATCGCTGGCATGAATTTGAGCCAAGACTTCAGCTACTGTGCGAGGCGATAAATCACATTTCTGCCTCTTACTTTCTTCTTCTTTCTTTACGATATGATGCGATCGTTTCATCTTGACTGGAGAAAGTCAAATGACTACATTTGAAACGCCATGGACCCCTATATATCCATGTCAGGCTCAGTGTATATATAAAGGGCTGGTGACCTCCCTCTCAGTATTCATTTCACTCTCAAGCCGATCAGCACGATGGAAGAACCCACACAGATCGAACTTCTGATTAGAGCTTTGCGAGGTGTGATAAGAAAGTTTTCTTCAGACAAGCCGACGGACTACTCTCCCTCCTTTCGAGATAAAAGTCAAGATACTTGCTATATCTGTCAGAAGAAAGGGCATTGGGCTACAGAATGTCCTGACCGTCAAAAAGCAAGACCAGTGTCAAAAGAGACAAAAGTCAGGATACCTGTTATCATTGTCAAGAGAAAGGACATTGGTCTTCAGACTGCCCTAAGAAACAACAGGAGCAGGAGGAGGAGGAAGAAGAAAAAGAGGTACCCTCGGCAAAAGAAGAACCCCGACACGTTCAGAAAGAGAAGACAGAAAAGAAAAGAAGACGAGAAAAAAAGTGAGGAAGAAGAGGAGGAAAAAATTGTGACAGTGAAGAAATTCAAAAAACAGAGATAGTGAAGAGAAAAAAGACAGAAGAAGTCTATGAACTTTTTTTTAAAATGTTTTGTGTTGTGTTGTGTTGTGTTGTGACATTGAATTGTAAAAATTTGTACCAGAATAGGCCAGACTGAAAAAACGTAAGTGTCTCTCGGTTTTGATTGTTTAGAATAATAAGGACCTACACTCGTGCACTCACATACGTACATCATAGGGTTAAAAAAAATAAAAGGGATTTTGAGTTTTAATTGATTTTGGCAAAATGATATTATCTCTTTTCGAAAGAAGTGAATAACCCTGAAAAGGGCTTTTGGGTGATTGTTTTTTCAAAAAACAAACTCAGGAACGAGAAGCAATCCGCACTAACTGCCTTAAGCCTTTGCCACGGCCAAGGCCTACAGCTGGACTTGCTCCTGTCAATGATTTGGTGGAAATCAGTAGGGGTGGTATCTCAGGTGTAGTATCCTGGTTGAGCTGTTTGGCTCGGGAAGGTCTTTTTCTCTTGGGTCGTAATAAAGAAATTTGATACATTTGTTTCAGACTTCTTAATTAGCAAAGTGCTTAAGTTTGTTCAGTTTTCTTATTTCAAGCCCTACAAAAGAATACCAAGTTTGTCTTGAAAGAGGATTGAAACTCTAAGTGACGCGGACGTGAAGGAAAACACCTCTTTTGTTACTGCAGTTAGCTGTTATTGTGTTGATTCTAATCATGCTTGCCTTATATCTTTGTGTTTTATAGGTCATATTTCTCCTGATGTAAATACATGCATGAATAGACAAACAGCTTGGGTCATTATCCTTAAGGTTCACTGAACTTTAGCTTCTTTACATCATACAAACCCCAGTTTCACAAAATTGAAGTAAAAAAATAAACAACAAAAAATAGTAAACTAACGCAAGAACAATCGTACCCTGGGCGATCCCACGGAAA
The DNA here is from genome assembly GCA_016617855.1 of Megalonaias nervosa. NCBI lineage: Eukaryota > Metazoa > Mollusca > Bivalvia > Unionida > Unionidae > Megalonaias > Megalonaias nervosa. Next base: position 985 of record JAECUM010056540.1, on the reverse strand, counting down.
TTACGTCAATTTTTATGGTCAAATACATCACAGCATATTTGGATGAACTGTTCTGTGAGAACTTTACTTCCACGTTATCAAAAAAGGAGGAATTTTTAGTTGCCTACATCTTCAGTTCACTCTTGTGGTATTTAATAATGGTATATTTTTTCCTGTGAATCTTTCTTAAGGAAAATATACCGTAAAAACAAACGTAAGTGTCGTGATATTTTTTACAGTAGGAATAACATTCTCTGTCTGTCTGTCTGTCTGTCTCTGTCTGTCTGTCTGTCTCTGTCTGTCTGTCTGTCTGTCTGTCTCTCTCTCTCTCTCTCTCTCTCTCTCTCTCTCTCTCTCTCTCTCTCTCTCTCTCTCTCTCTCTTACACAAATATCGTTTGTACAAAATTTAATAAACAAAGAAATAGCAACCACTGACGTAAACGATTTAATTTCACCGTGTAGGTGTATGTCATCGTTCTCAACTTTTCTGCAAGTCACTTTTGGGGCTACTAGATTGTAAATAATAACCTTCATGGGGTACCAAACGAATTTCTTTCTTCGTTTGTCTTGTTGGTTCTATCATTCTATCAGATTACCACCGTTTTTTCTCTCTCAGTCTCTTAGTCTCACTCTGTAATGCAAATGGTATTGGATATGAGACAATCATATCTTCAAGATCGCTAGTACAAACTTCTACCAACACATTTTGAAAAGTATTGTGTGACACAGGTCCTCATTGTCGCTTGGTGTCTGCTTTCTCCTTGGAAATGTGTCATCGTTTCATCTTGATTACAAACTTTCACTAAGTTTTACACGCTACTTGAACTCTTTACATCTCACGGTATAGGTGTAAGCCATCGTTCTCAATTTTCTTGAAGTGCGTTTTTGCGTCTCTCAAATGGCGCAATAAAGTTTCAGGGGACGAACGAATTTCTTTTGGGCTGAATCAGGACTCTTGGTTTTGTGACAGAAGTGGAGAACATTGATTAAGGCTTGCTCATGTCG
>JAECUM010056538.1:0-24538 GCA_016617855.1 Megalonaias nervosa | reverse complement strand
TTTTCAAGTATATCTTTTTGAAGTGTGTTTAACTTTGATAAAATAACATGATACTGCACTATTAGCTTGATATCTTTATGAACTGCAAGTTCTCGCATTACATTTGGATGCAGAAGATGAAACAAATTTGTAGGGTTAAAATTTGCTAAAATATTTTGATTATCAAATTTATAACTGTTATCGTAACCGAAAAACGCAGTAGCAGTTTTTTTCTGCTTTGATAAGGCTCTGCTTAGCAATATCTCGCAATTTCAACATTATATATATATATATATATATATATATATATATATATATATATATATATATATATATATATAATTGATTTGTAAATTTTCAATTAAAGATAGAAAAATGCTATATAATATAATGAAGACGACAACGAAGGAACAGGAAGAATATTACGTACACCCAATCTATAATAGTTATGCCGGGAATGCATAGGGTTCAGTTATTCATGTGAAATATCAAAAACCGTTTGGTAAATCAACACCAGCTGGAGTGATGATAAATGTTAGAGGAGATAATACAGAACGTACTGAAATGTTTAGAAAAGATTTTATTTATATTTTGTTCTGCGGTAACGTCCCAGACGGACAAAGAGTTTATAGAGTAAATAGTTTGATTGACGATGATATTATTGAAAATTTAGCATTGCAAGATGAATTTCAATCGCATCCCGTATTTGATTTATATGAGGCTAATGATCGAGGAATTATATGAAATAAACAAACAAAAAAGTTGTTGGAAGTTTGAATAACGCTGGTTATCTGATTATGATGGTTCGTGGTATTTAAACAGATTTTCTTCATTATAGTTCGCACAGATTTATTTATGAAACTTTTAACGGCGCTATTCAAAATGATTTGGTTATTGATCACATCAACACAATTAAAACCGACAATCGTCTGGAAAAAATTTAGATCTGGTCACGCCAAGAGAAAATAGTAAACGTGGAATAGGTGGTAGTTGTAATTTAAAAAATTCCAAAAGACCAATTATCTCAATAAATCTTGAAAGTAATGAAGAAATAAGATTTAAATCAATAACAGCTGCAGCAAAACATTCTAAAATTCATTCACAATCAATAAAAGATGTAGCAGATGGCAGATCCAAATCAGCAACGTCAATGTTGACCTGTGACAGATTTATTTTCAAATATGACAATTAATTATATTTTCTAACTCGGTTTTGGTAAGTCAATTGTGAGCAAACATCAAAACATCATCTTTATTAAATTTTAGTCTTATAAATGTACTGTGATTAAGCTGGGTTTTTTTTCTACTGCTGTTAGAAGAATTTTATCGGTTTCACCTTTCATCACAATAAGGTCAACAGAGCAAGAATGTCCTATAAACATTTTCGCACTGCCTCCGCTAGTTCTTGGTAATTTAATATATTAATTTTCTTATGATACTTTATATCTTTAGTCATTTATTATTATAAATTAGATAAAAATGTATTATAATATTAATTTAATGAAACGACTTGCTGATATTTACGCTAACGATAATTGTACACCGCGATATAATACAATCGCAAGCGATATAAAATGTGAGTCGGTTGATTATACAGAAGATGACATTTTATTTAACAATGACGATGAACAAGACGAGATCGTGGACGTGGTTGATAAAAATTTTTACAGCAGACCGATAACTGGACGACATAATGTTATGTATCATATCGCCAAAAAAAATAATAAAATTTAATTTTACTGTTGCCGAGCAAAAAATATTTTGGCAAATTATAAAACCTTTTCTTAATGTAAAAATTGCTGGCCAACAAAGGAGCATAAAATACGATTTTCTTTTTGTTAAAATGTTTAATTTAATGCCAGTCGATAATGCAAGAAAATTACATTTAATGTTGTTGTGTAGACCGGTCAGATGTAAATCTGTACTGCTAAATACGAGCAAATTTATAACAATATTATTTCGATATAGATTTAGTTGGAACCCAGCTGTTAAATTTATCGCTCCATTTAACTAAACTTTTATTGCCTTTTTTCCTAATAACTTTTTCAATAACATATATATCTTGCTCAGTTTTCTGCAGTTCCTGCTCGTAAAACTACCGGTTATAAGCTTACCCAATAAATCCTTCAGCGCGTATGTTACATGTATTGTCAGTAAAACTTTATCAACATCAAATACTTCTTCGCTCCAGTTTGGATTAAATCCTTTTTCAAATGTTTGTTTCGTCAAAAAATTCTAACTTTATTACCAACTTTAAATTTATGTCTGCGGTACATGTTTTCATTTGCAAGAGTCGGATTTTTAATTGCATCATTTACTGACATTTTTATTGATCTGTGCTTCGTGTTATTATATTTATCATCAATCTGCTGTAGATTGTCAATACATTTATTTGTATTTTAGCTGTCAAATGTTTATATATCAACTCGTTTAGTTTTGACGCATCCAGTACAATTGGCGCAACTTTATGCGCTATTCCAGGAGCACTTTCAATAATTTTAGTAAATATATTTCCTAAAAATCCTCCAACTATTTTTCTTCTGTAAACTTTTTTCTTTGTCTCATATTATACGAGGTTGTACAAAACTCTATTGCGCTCGTAGGTGTAGGTAATAAGTAACAACTTCATTGTTAAGATCAAGTTGTCGTCCAGACTGATCCGTCAATTGCATATTTATTTATGTTATTTGATCTTCAACATTTATCGGATAATAAATAACCTGCCGTGGATTAATTTGCATAAGTGATCCCGGCGAAACGTCAACCGAAAAGCTGTTTATTGTTTGTCCTTTACTGCCTTTAGCTGAGTTAGATCCAAATGCAATTTAGCAATTTATTAATATTGTGTTTACGTCAGTTATATTTACTGGCAGATCACCGTCATATGTTACAGTTTGTTCCGTATTTGAACCGTACAATCGATGATAAAACCCGAGCAGTGACGCAGTGCTTGCTGGCGATGAAAAATCGATAATCGTATGATTCTTTAATGTTATTCGAGCGCTTAACGTGTTATAATTTGGTGTCAGCTCAAAGGTGTCAGCGTTCACCGTGCTGCTATTTGCAATAACCTCTTTTATTGTTTTATTTAGATCAATGATATTATAGGCGCCTTGTGGAATTGCAAATCTTATCCACGACGACAATTTCGGTTGAAATGTAAATTCATCATTAACATTACTTTTTACGTTAGCCATAGAATGCCACGCCGTGCAGGAAATTAGTCCGATTTCATATTTTTTCTCAGGATCCAGTTGTATTGGTAGAATATAATTCACTGAAAAATTTGTGCTATCTTTTGCAGCGCTTGCGGTGCTAGAGTCGAGTAATAATGTTGTTGTCATCTTTATTTATTAGATTATATAATCTATGCGATTATATCGCCCGCGACTGTATCGCTGTGTAAAATTTCGTATTCGTCCGATGTTAGTAATTCTTTTGATCTTAGATGATGAAGTATATCAACTACTTCATTGTCAATTTCAGCACCAACATTTCCAGCTTCTTTCGATGATATCAACAGCATTAATCTGCCAATCATATCAGCTGTTGATGTAAATACTCTTACTCCAGTTCCAACTTTTTCACGGCGAGTTTTATCGTAATAATCAAGCCATTCTTTAAAGCTATATCTTTCATTACGTTTAGTTTTAAATGTTACTACTGCAGCCTTGAGAATGCCCGCAATAACGCTATCTCTGTAGGTGTTATCATATTGATAAAGATCTTTGACTTTTGTAACTTTGTTCATTTCATTGTAAGCTCGCTCACCGGCATACATAATAGACTCTAGTTTTTTTTTATTATAGCTTTTACTTCGTCATCGAACATTTTTCTGTACTGAACATCTAATCTATGCTTTTTTCTAGAAACTTCTCTCTCAGCTTAATCTTTCTCACACATCTCCCTTAAAGCTTTATCAGCTTTACTTTCCGTTTCTTGTTGTTGTTTTTTTTTCCTTTCATATCTTCCATCATCTTTATCATCTCATCCAACCTTCTTCCCGTCGGCCCAACTGCCACTGTCTGCGATAATTTTCGTTCAAGCGCTAACGGATCACGAATCAACCGATCTATCTCAGTTTGTCTTCTGCCAGGATCAACAATGTACTCTGTAAGTGCCTCAGCCAACCTTCTTCTTTTTTCTTTCTCAGATCTTTCAATAACTTTTCCATAGCGGTTTCTTGTTGTTCTTTAATTAATCCAAGTAAACCTTTTCCTGTAAATTTTTAAGTTCTTCTTCCGATATCGGTAAGGTTTCAGGTTGTTTTCCAAGTAAAGCATCAGTAACTGGTCTTAAAATTCTAGCTGATTCCTCCGCGGCAACTACTTTTCCACGTCATGCTTCTTGAAATTTTTTCCTAAATTCTGCATGGGATTGAGCAATTTTTTTTAGATCTTCCATATATTTTCTGTACTTTGCTCGTTTATCCATATTATTATTCAATAACAGTTTGATAAAACTTTAGATCCTTTTCAATACAGCAGCGGCACATTTTTTGGATCACATGCAAATTTATCGAATAGAAAGAAATTATATTTATCTTTTGTTGCCTTATTATACAGTTCAATAAATGTATCTTTTGTTACGTCGCCACATTGCTCGTTTGCAATATTTCCGACGTCAACATTGTCGAGTCCGAGAAATAATATAAAACAACCGGTATTTCGTCTAATAAATTTATCGACGTTGTAAAATCTCTGTGCGAGATAGACAGAGTTACATTTTTTATTACGTAATAGTGAAAAAAGATCTTATTTTATTCATCTCTTCATTGTTAAGTGGAATATCATCAAAAACAAGTATCTTATGCTCATCTGAGTCAAGTTGATTAACTGGAATAAGTTCCTCTGGTGGTCTAATAATAAAAAAAATCTTCACCAGCCTCAAGATCATCACGAAGCTTGTTATTGTATTCGCTCAATAATTCGTATTTATCCTGCTGTGGATTAACTGTGTAAATATAAACTCTGTCGTAGTTAAAATTATCGCCCAGCAGTAAATTCATCAGCACATTTGTTTTCCCCGATCCAGTTCTCCCAACAACGAGATAAGGACAATCTGGCAGATTGTTGTGTTTATGTTGCATCAGCCGTTCTGTGTCAAAATTTAATATCGACGATGGCTTTGCCATTGTCATAAACTAAGTTTATATAAAATTGTCAGACAATAAACAAATAATGGGCTATTATACAAAATTTGGAACAACGTTACGAGATTCGTCGGCTGCAAGTACAACAATAACAAATGGCAACATTGATTTATCAGGCTACTTGAAAACTGGCGATACAATGACAGGCAATTTGTTGATGTCAAATAACGAATATTAGGTTTAGAAACAAATTATCCGCCAATAAATGTTGTTGATACACAAGCTGTTAGTTATGCACAACTAAACTCTGTTGACGATAATAAACTATCATTGACATTAGGAACTTTAAGGGTAACTTAGATATATCAGGAAAAAATTATAAATTTGGAAACCGCATATCCACCAGCAAACTTAAATCAAACCCAAGCAGTAAGTTATTTACAGTTGAAGTATGTGGATGGCAACAAGCTTGACAAAACCGGTGGAACGGTTACAGGAAATATTAACATGTCGAGTAAAAATATTAGTGGGTTGGAAACTGCGTATCCACCAGCAAATGTTGATAATACACAAGCTGTAATTTATGCGCAACTAAAATCTGTTGACGATAACACTCTTAATAAAGCTGGCGACACAATGACAGGTAACCTGATAATGAGCAATAACTCAAAAATAACTGAATTACCGACAACCTCGCCACCAGCTAATAAGACTGATCCTATTAGTTATGCTCAGTTAAAAGAAGAACTCACCCCGTATTTAAAAATGATCAGGTGGACCAATGTCAGGCAACATAAATATGAAAAACAATAAAATAACGACGACATATCTTCCAGTTAACCCTAATGATCTGACAAATAAAGCGTATGTTGACAGTCTGTCCAGTGCTGCAAAATGAACCAAAAATAATGTTTTGTATATTCCTACACTTTTTAAGGCAACTGACAACCGAATTGGGTTTGAGGTAAGCGCGTCGACACATTATCCTGAAAATTATCCTCATCACGCTTTCTCTGATAGACAAGAATGGACTTTTGGATTAAAATTAAATGACCCATTGCAGTTGCTATTTGGCAATTTCATTTGCGCGGTCGATTAAACTCTAGTGTTGGTCGAATTTATAATTTGGCGATTGGAAGGATCAAACGATGATATCAACTGGGCAACATTATATTGCACAGAGAACACATATATTTCAACAACACAGTATTTTACAATTCCGACAGAAAAGACCGTTAACATGTACTTGTACTTTCTAGTTTATGTTGTCGCCGCTGAAAGTCCGCTTCCAGGATTGACAGCATTTCAAATATACACACTCGATGATCAAATTTAATCTAATGCTATAAAATAATGTCAGAACCACCAATTATAACCATTGCAAGAGAATTTTATGATAAAATTTTTAACCCCCAAAAATATGTTGGAAACGAATCACTAGCGGCACGTGCGATAAATACTACGAAAAATGTTACACTTACAATGATAAATTCTCCATTGTCAGAAGAAGAAAAATAATTTGTTCGTGTTATGTATATGCGAGGACCACAACTAATAAAACCAATAGAAAACTTTGATATTATAAGCAGATACTGTCATCCTGACGACTGTCTAGAAAAACAAGAACAAGGTGAAATCATGTTAAAAAAAATAAATATTGCTTGAGCTTGTTTTTAAAAGTATTTATTTGATAATGCGATCAGGTCTATTAAAAGCACGAATATCACAGGAGGAGAAAATAAACGATAACTATAATCGTCTCGACAAACTAGCGGGATCTAGGATAATTGGAATAAGAAGGAACAAGAAGTTATACAATAGTTTTTTAAAAGGAGAAAATTCTCGGTATATACTACCACGACAAAGAAACCCTAGCTAAAATTGTTATCATGACAGCGGATACAACGTTAATGATAAAAGTATACTCAAACGCAGTTCTACCAATGATACGTAGAAAACCCTAATTCAATCCGATTACTGTTGACAGATCTATAACGATAATCAAAAATCTTGACGATGAAATTAGTTGTCTCAGCGATGATGAGCGAGAAAATTTTTTTGAAGAAGTAGCACAAACAAAGTTGGAAAAAAATTGATTCTTATTACGACATGAGTGAAGAAGATGATGTTCTAATTCCATCGTTCCTGCCCTCTAGACAATTGTAATTACGAACTTATTACGATGAAATTGAGAAAATACTCACGAAACCATACAAAAAGTTAATGTTAAAAGTAGCTTCTAGTATCAGTCTTGCCGTAAGTTAAAGAGACAGACTCCGAATATTAATGCTAATAAATTTTATAGTCGCATACGCAATTATCAGACAAAATCTTGTCCTCAAAAATTTTACGTTGAATCAAATAAGCTTGGTATTAGGGTTTATTGATGAAACAAAAGAGAATATGGTAATTTGGTAAATAAAACAGATTTGTATGAACGTGAAAGAGAAGACACCTTTGATTCCTACAATTGGTTAAAGAAAAATGAGGTATTAACAGATGATCGATATAATGATACTTCATCAGATGTTTATGACAAGTACAGAGATTTTATAGCTGATCCTAACAGTAATAAGTTTCGTGAGTTTCTTGATTCAATTGTTGGTACTAAAAGTTTTACTATCATATAAAAATTGTAAATAAATATTGTATAATGAAAAAACAGATAATCGATTTCAATCATATTGCAGAGGAAATTCCAAAACAAGATGTTGACGCACTAATGCAATATTAAAAATTTTATCATAAAAACCTCTGGTGTGTAAAACAATGTTATAACTTTTACAGTAGAATACTTCGAGTAATATCATATTTACCTCTGCTAATGACTGACTCTGGTATAATCTCAAGTGGCGCATCGTTAAATCCGTTTTTGTTAATAATATCTGGTGTTGGTGTTTCTCTTGCGACTGCGTGTAAAAAATTGAGCCTCGACTTGAGACAGAAATAAAATGCTTGTAAAACAGCTAGTATCACTTATAAAAAATTACTTGATCAGATACGATCTTATTTGCGAGGTGTAAAATATGATATGGACGACTTAATACGCGAGTTTCGTATTATTGACAGTATGTTAACAGATATTCTACCAATGAGAGTTAGCAAGTACGAAAAAGATTACCATAAAATATAGTTAGGATATAGTAGTAATAGTAAATGAGCTGTTTCTATCTCAGAGACCCCCTTACCCCGACAAAACATATTTTGTCAGAAATATGCTAGAAAAACCTTATCATGTGAAAGTCATTATTTTGAGCTAGAAAAGGCTGGTGATAAAATGTCAACATAGAAGCGTTTTGGAGGGGGAAGGGGGTCTCTGAGATAGAAACCTCATTTACTATTACTACTGTTACCCCTAGTATGAAATCCATGAATATTAACAAGTGATACACCAAATACGACATAGATTATTTTTTCTCTTCTTTGTGTGTTCCAATATGTACAATCAGAAAACTTAATTCGTTTTAATGACAGTCTGATGTTGTAAGCCATTCACTTAATATCAGATAACTGTTCGCTGATTTTTCCATTCATGGAGACATTTTATATCTTATCGGTTTTGTCAAATATCTTTCATGCCGTCCAGAGACGCTTCCTATTACCAATTATTCCATCTTCATTGGTGATTTTACCAACCTGGGCCGGCATTGTTGCAGTTGATGGAAGTATAACCATCTTTGGTTGTCGAGTCCTAAAACGAAGTAGTCGATCTCGAATCGTTTGAATCTCTGCAAGCCCATATTTTTCAAACGATCCGTAGCGACGCTTATGAAGCTGTCACCGATTCGCCCAACAACTTGTTTAGTGATAGATGCAGCGCACAAGGCAAGGACCGCGAGAACCTCTGGAGGCTCCTGTAAACAGTCCGCGGACAACATTGCTGAGGCTATTTCCGTAATACCCCGCGTAAACGGGGTTTCTCGCGTTGATATCACGAATGGGTGTGACACGTACGCGTACGATTGCGTTGTATTACATATCCGATTCATCTCAAATGTATAGTTATATCGTCAAAGTTTCCCTAGGAGATCCAACGCGTTCCCGTCTTGTTCCAAGAGGGTCAACGGTACGTGCGCCAATCGGGGATTGTAATATGGAAGATACACGGGCAATGTAGTAATAATTAAGACCAGATTACCTTTTAGGTATATATGGAGAGAATCCGAACAATACCTAATCCTGCGACGCGATAATTGATGAACCTGATACGTAAGTGCTGCTAGTTCCGTCACATGTTATGTTACCCTGAATCGTCGTGGTGATACTGACAATGCAGTTTTTTTTTGATAACATTTTTGGCAATATCCTATTGAATACAGGAACCACACATTCCTAATGAATATTTATCACAGAGTATTTTAAAGTTTCTTCGTCCCAGACTATTGTATCAAAACAAGTCTTGGAAAGATGCTGTCATTGAACTTTTTATAATTTAGAAGACGATGAAGGAAATCTAATTCAATTTAAAATGATGAAACGAAAAGCTAGACGTAATGATCTGAGAAATACTTTTCCTTAATAGCGAGTTATTTGAATCATAGAGGGATCCTATTAAACTCCAAGAGGAACAATAATCTTCATATGGAGGTGGATTCGGTAATGAACTTGCACAAATAAAATTCTCTTAATTGTTTTCGAAGATATTTCTTTTTTTCTTAAAATCCCCACCACCAAATTAAATAAATAAATAAATAAATAAATAAATAAATAAATATAAAACATTCTACTAAGCGCGAAACCTGGTTGCAAGTATATGCATTGTGGAATGTTGTCTAAAATTAATAGTTGCGTCAAATTTTGCACTAAAAGCACCAGGATGATATTTGATCATTTTAAGCCAATTAATAAATTAATCATTATTGATCACGCATTAAACAGAATTAATACTTCAGGGGATAACATATATATCTTTTTTAAGAGAGTGAAAGTGTAGAACATCACTTTGCCTGTGATATTACTCTAAATTTGTATACTTTTGATAATTTTAGGTTGTAATCAATTCAATATTTTCTTTAATTTTCTGCTTGCTTTTGATAAATATTCTACTTACACTTGCAGATTCGGTATGTGAAATCTTTCCATTTATGATTTTGAAAAAATAGTTTAAAGAAAAATTAAATAAAAGGTCTTCCAGTTTATTCAAAATGGGATTCAATTATGAAATGGTCACTTGAATAAGAAATTCTTCGTGTGATTGGTTTGATTTTAGTTTGCTTATGGAAAACAGGAACAAAATATTGTAATATTACATACGTCTCTATCACAGAGACAGTTTTTGTATACAGTACTTGAATTCTGTGTACTTAAATTGTATATTTCAATATAATGCACTTTACATGTGTGTGTGTGTGTGTGTGTGTGTGTGTGTGTGTGTGTGTGTGTGTGTGTTCTTCCTCTTCTTTTTTCACCATCGATCATTTGATCACTTTATTTTGCCCCGATTATCAGATTATTCAAACTGTTTGGTTTTAAGTTTGCCTTTGTAACTCAGATGTTTGATTTTAAGCTAGCCTTGGTAACTCAAACTGTTTGATTTTAAGTTTGCCTTGGTAACTCAAAATGTTTGATTTCAAGTTTGCCTTGGTAACTCAAAATGTGTGATTGTACGGTGGCATTGCAGAAGCGTTCGCCGGCCCGATGACCATCCTATAACGGGGATAGTTGAATATGAAAAGAAAACCAACAATAAATGAGTAAATTTATCCTAGTGTATATAGTTTTTCACATTATCGATTATTTTGCATTTTGGAAGTTGAAAATATTATGCGCTAATGGGCCATTTTAGCAGAGAAACACGAGAGCCCCTACGCGTTCCTTTCTGTGTGGGCCTTACGGGGTGACTACAAAGAATATACGAAGAATCCGAAGATATATAGCCATAAAATGCACACAAATCCATCGATTAAAGCTCTAGAACTTAGTTGCGAGCAAACTTTATTTGTCAAGAAGAGCGCAAGTCATGTTCAGAATGATTTTCCTAAAAACGTTGAACTTCACGTGCAATTTATCATTACATGTTCCTTTCATTCACAAAATACGTGCATTTCCTATCTAACAACTACGATCTAAACTTCTTGTTTTAATCATGTAAAGTGTACATACATTCTACAAATTTCAAAATTTCTGGAAAAATCATTAAAATTGCCCAATCCGACGCAAATCCACAGTCCGTGTCAAATCTACTGCATGCTGAAAAAACAATCGAAGGTGTGGTCACCCTTCTTGTAGGGTAGGGTCGGGTGTTAAGTTTAATTCTAATATGAAGATAAAGGTGCCACACGTTTGAGTCACATTTTCATAAGACCTTAGTTTTTATTTGCCGAGTCGATTTGTGGTATAAAGTAATTAGAAACGATATAAATAAAGATTTTCAAGTCTCGCATTATATATATATATATATATATATATATATATATATATATATATATATATATATATATATATATATATACCTAAGCTTCGCCAATGTGAAATTACCTCATTATTATCCTTTTAAGTTTTTTAAAAACGATTCAAAGACATTCCTAAAGTCAGAAAATGGTTAAGGAATTGAACTAGGGACGTTTTCCCTGGAATTCATACTTATAAATGAAAATACTTGCATAAATTAATGGAGGTGGGGGGGAGGGGATCAACAGAAGGTTAGATCACCTTTTTGAAATACAATTTTACAGTTTAGCTTGAATTGTGGTGTTTTGGAATTTAGAAAAGAGTAAATATAAAGGCGATAATACCAATAGCTTAGTTGTACATTTGCAATCATCTATTTATTTATCATTTATTTTTCTCACTATTTATAAGACAGATAACACTTAATGGAAACGAAATACGGACGCCCTTTACTATTCTTGTTAGACAACATCTGCGTTATGTGAACTCAATTATGGAACTTAATGATGAAAATCTTATACTTTCTGAGAGAATGCGGTTTATTTAATAATTTTAACCATATTTTTAAAATAGTATTTTATAAATTTTTAACTATATCTTCTCTTTTGTATACATTTGACAGAATTTTAACATTTTTAATTTTAATAATTTATCTTGTAATATCTCGAGTTTATATTTATTTAGAAGGTTTATCTTCCTAAACTTTTCGTGCAATTCTTGATTGTCAGAGTTTTAATCTGTACTGTTAATCATCACCGTATAGCTTTTTTGTGATGACGTGCCGATAAACGCTAATACGTACATAAATGACGAACGCGTACATATATAACAATACATATTATAAAAGCGCACGAATTTATTGGGGCATGTGGTAAGTTACATTTCTGTAGCTTGGGCGACACATCCCTCAATTTAAATACCATATGAGTCACCTGACGCCGTTCCCCCACCCCATTAGAGTATGGTCATCTATATTAACAATAAATTTAGATATGTAAAGAATTAGCTCTGAATGGCAGAAAAAGGTAAAAGTCTATAGTCACCAGAACCACCAGAACCACCACCACCACCACCACCACCACAACAACAACAACAACAACAACAACAACAATAATAATAATAATAATAATAATAATAATAATAATAATAATACATTAACATGGGCAAATCATCGCCACATTGTGTAGGTGAATGTTTTTAAGTATGCACTATATGTCAGCATTAGACGTGATAACTTGGACAGTTTCAAAATTGTCTCTACACCTGCCCATAATTATTTGCATAATAAATTATGCTCTACGATGTCACACTTGTGAAATTTTCAAGACTAATTGCTTTATGTCAGGGAAGAGGAATCAGTAAATTTGAACAAAATTAGAAATTTGGTTTAGTTAGTTAATACACATTTCCTATATTTTAGTCAAGATTGTGGAAGTGTTAAGAGGTCGATTAGTTGTTGGCTAGTTTGTTTTCAATTAGTTAAGGATTCGGAGGTATTTCTTCGGGGTTCATTCTACCTTTTCCACTTTCAATGAAGTCCAAAAATAATCTTACCCTCTCCCCTTAATTTGTATAGTGATCTGTAAACCCATTAAAAAAAGCACAACTGTGTTTATTCCAGACAAATATCTGTCCACTTTGAATTCGAATGAGATTGTATGAGACGTTGTTTGGAACCGATGATAAATGTACAGGAAGTAATTGTGCTTTCAAGATCAGTTTCCAAAGGACAAAATTTGGTTATTACCGAAACGTAATGATAAATTATTGAATTATCGTTAGATTTTGTTTTGTATCTAATTGTGATTGCAGACATGAGAGTGTCTATGAGGTTTAGTTTGTACCTTATTGTGATTGCAGTCATTGGAGTGCTTATGAGGTTAAATTCTGATCTAAATGTGATTGCAGTCATTAGAGTGCTTATGAGGTTAAATTCCTATCAAATTGTGACTGCAGGCATTAGATTGCTCAAGTACACAATAGAAAATCAGAAGCCAAGCCATCAGGCGTTTAGAAAGATTACTGTATACAGCAATAACCAAATGTATTAGCAATGTATGTATGTATGTATGTATGTATGTATGTATGTATGTATGTATGTATGTATGTATGTATGTGTCATTTCTTAACCCATGACATATTTGGTTGCTTAGTTAGTTGCATTAATCAATGGATGAATCTCGTCACTGAATCAAGGTAAATCCACCACCACCACCAGCACCACCTCTAGAGCATGGTAGTGAACAGAATATAAGGTAGTGCAGACTTTCCGTTACAAATGTAAATTACTTTAATGTCAATCCAAATCAAAAGATCGTTTCCTTCTCTAATGAAAACTGTCTATAAAGGACACTTAAGATACCACAGAATTTGACCATTGTGAGCTAGCGTCTATTATATACAGGCTAAATATGTCCTTGAAATAGAAAAGGGGAAAAATGCTGTTCTTTTTGAGAAGATGTCTTCTATATGAAGGTGCATCACAGGCGTGTTTCACTGTTAAAGGTTATTATTATTATTACTATTATATATATATATATATATATATATATATATATATATATATATATATATATATATATATATATATATATATATATATATATATATATATATATATATATATATATATATATATATATATAAGTTCTTTATTTTATTCGTATGTATCACGTATATCTGTAAAAGGCGTAATAATTAAACTAAAATATTATTATCTTTACCTTATTTATAATTTTATTTATTTTATATTTATTATTTATCTTTAGCCATGCAGTAAATACAGCGACGAAAACAGTTGTATATGCCATTGATTTAGCAATCTTCAGCTGAAACATCTGTTTAGAGTATCGCATCTGTAGAACATATGTTTTTCTAAAACTGTCTGCAAATAAAGTAAACTCAAACGCTGAAGAAGATAGCGAATAAATAGCCACATAACCATATATTCGTTTTGAACCCACTGCTTAAAAACTCCGCAACTAAGGCTTGGTTGTTTACGTAATCAGACCGCAAGTTTTAAATATCTGGAAGTAAATACTTACATTTTGCTAGAGTAGGTCACACGTATAATTGCCTAAAACTCAAGAGCTTTATTTTCAAGTCCAATCTTAAAGTGCATTACTAAAATCTATAATTAGCGCTGTGTGAGTCGGTTTTCCGTTTCGTTTATTGCTTTCAGAGAAAACTTGTGGGATTGATATATCTAAAATTAGAACATGCATTATGATTTTATCTTGTAAAATATTAGAATGCAAATTTTGGTCATGTTATTTTAAAACAAAATGAACGATTTCATTGTTGATTTTAAAGACGTAGAAAAGTAGACATTTGATATTTTATTAATTAAAATTGCCGTTCTTATTAGCTTACAAGTCCAATACAAACAACATGGACCCTGATCTGCCGTAGAATCATGCTCGAGTAGATCAGGGTCTATGTTGTTTGTACTATCGACTACTCCTAGTAAACTGGATAGACCCAGATCTGCCACCGCATTATGCATAGGCAGATCTTAGTCTGTGCAGTTTGCAGTGGGACTCGACTTATAAGTGAGTACGGATGGTACTTGGTCACAAATAGGTCTAATGAAGAGGCACTATCAAAATTTGATTTAAGTCCTTTAATGAAAATATGACCTCAATAAAGAAACCACGGTTAAAAGTCACGTTTTTGTGTGGGTAACCTTTTCAGTGAAGGGAACGCTGGTTTAAGGTATAAGACATTGCTTCATCGGGATGTGTGTCGTGTTTTTATTCACTGCTATAAGCCTGAAACAGAATTTTAGTTTTGAAAGTTTGGTGGCTTTTATGACGTGTACTTTCGAACAGGATAGGCGGGGTTTGTTTGTTGTAGCTCTTGCTGGTGATGGTGGTAGTGGTGAGTGTAAGTTTTCCATCGTTCGTCATTACGTTTCTTCACGCATGTACCTTTTAATTTACTAAAGTTGCATTCGATGTGTAAAGGACCATATTATCCCAGAAAATAAAACAAATAAAAACATATGCTCTGTTAGCTTCGAAAGCGAGATAGGCTTGGTTGCAATATAAGTATGCATGTCTGTCGAGGACAAGAATTCTTCTCGGTCGCCCAAAAATTCATCAGTGACGAATCGTCTGTTTTCAACAGAGCGATCACAAAGTGTTAACGAAAAATACGCAAAATCCACAAACCTTCAGCAGGTGTCCCAAAAATTCAAAATCAAGAAACTCTAAAATTGAACTGCGCTTGAAATCCGTTCTATGTATGAATCAGGAGCGCAAGCTGAGTTTATATTTTCCGACTTTATGCATAACTTAGCATTATCTACTTGTACGTTAACATTACAATTTGCACTTAATTCATATATAACCGCCGAAACATGAAATATTCGTTTTTATTGGCCAAATGCACTCGCATAATTCTGTAGAATGAAAACAAAACTACACAAAATTGCCAAATCCGCCACAAATCGAAACACTCAATGCAAAATGCGAAATTTGCTAACAAATCTGTAGTGTTGAAAACAAGTTTAATTTTGTCTTCCTCCCTCATGTCATCGACTGAAATAGGTTCACAAATTTCCCTTCAATGAAAGAAAACAAGTAAGCAAGTATGCAGATGGGCAAGACGGTACACTATCTCGCGTCTCACTGAGTTGTTGTGATTGTTGCAGATTTTTGTCATAGGATCAGTGGCTTTTCTCACCAGTAATAATTATAAGATATTATTTCATCAATTAAAACACATTTAATGAGAAGTAAATACACGAACTCTACTATACAGCGAGCTCCGTCGGGAAGACACTTAAACACATTGTGTCTATTTCAAGTGTTTGTCGGTACTTGAAATTATACGAGGGTAAAAATCGTCGAAAGGAGTGTGACTATCCAATATCTATGGGTTGGCATTAATATTCCCATAAGTACACTGATTTTATTACTAGTACTGCGTGCGGACATGCGTATTAGCAACACCCTTGCTGTATGTTGACTTAGCCGCAGGTATGGATACTCTAGAATTTTCCGTATGTATGAATTATGAAGGTTTTAGGCATCCGACGCTTCCTCCTCAAGGGGTCTCTCTCTCCTCTCCTCCTCCTCTCTCTCTCTCTCTCTCTCTCTCTCTCTCTCTCTCTCTCTCTCTCTCTCTTTCTCTCTCTCTTTATATATATATATATATATATATATATATATATATATATATATATATATATATATATATATATATATATATACGATTTTAATCGACTAAACAGTCATTTCTTTTATTAGTGTGAACTGAGTGTCCCCCGACTACTATCGAAATTATACTAGGCTGAACATCTCCCAATTGGGTATGACCTCTAAAGCCGTCTGCTATAGAACTTCAGTGGTGGTCACCTGTCCAAGGAGTCAGACACGTAACAATATTTATAATATATAATTTATGATTAGCCCCCTTTATTGCATGAACTAAATGACCTCTTGTTCCTTTATTGTGGTCTAGGTAAAGCGAACTTAATTTCAGTTTAATATCAGTCAATTTATTCAGTGTAGAAGTTACCACTTTAGCATCCCATTGATAAGACTATTAAGACCTTAATATCTATTCAGCAAACTTTTAAAACTGGAGCACTGAGTACAGGATTATATTCGGAATTCCTTTGATGGCTATAATACAATCATTCTCTCTTCTATCTTTACCTTTGTGAAATTGTATTTGCAGTGAATCACAGTCTTCCTCCACTCAAAAGCAAATTAGATTTGTTTCGTCGCTTCTATCTCAGCCACATCAAGTGACTATTCAAATATTTTAGAAGAATTTTGACATAGAACTTTCGATGGAAACATATTAGTTTTCAATAGGTCCGATAAAGTCATGAACTTTCTGTAAATTGCATCGTGGCAAAGACTTGCTATTGAGAAGATAAAATAAAGAAACCTAAATCTGCATCGAACTTGAATTCGGTTGTGCATTGACATTTATAGTGACGGGATATCTTTGTTATCTGCACTTCCGGTTAGGGAAATATACATAATGCTTACGTTTTGTACACCTATTTTTGATTACAGGTAAAACATTAATATCGTTTGTTTTGATGGATGCATATGCTGATTTGAATATTTCTCTCTGTGTCCGGGGTAAGCACGCACACAACTACATATTACACTCTACATAATTAGGGACAAAAATTGGTTATATTTGTACATATTTAAGAACGAAAACTTTGTACAGTGCACTTTACTATTTCGTTGTTACCGTTTTTTGAGGAAACAGTTCTCATGTTGTGCTGTTTGGTGGGCATAGTACTCCAATCGGCAGCTTGGGGACTAGACTTCACCTAAATTCACCTCAAGAGGACAGTTCCAAAGAAATAAAGCGATAATGGATTTAGACCAGTACATCGCATGACTTCACGTGACTTGATATAATGGCATCGCGTTGCAATAGTGCCAGCAGAAACGAGTATAATAGAAGACGTTCACATTATCGATGCACATGCCCAGGGTCCTTCAGGTGTACACAAGCACTTGCGAGGTTTTACTTGAGGGGACAAACCCATCAACTACTAGGTAGGCCATGGATGTATCGTTAGTCAAGAACAATCACAGTCTAATGGGGGTGGGGGGAGATTAGTGGCTTGTCAGCTATGTTGTAGGCGTATACTGCGTACACTAGATGGCCATAAACTAAGAAGATATTTATTTTATTGCTCGGTCTCATACAAACGCACAATAAATGCCATTCAAAAGTAACATCCTTTCATTTGCATACTTTACACCCTGCAACTGCATTTTCCTTCCTGGTTTCCCTAAAATAAAAATCATGTTTGCGAAATGAGGCGTCTATTTGTGAATAAAGTAAGATTTCTATTGATCGTGTACTCTTACACTCTTGTAATGGTTATTTATTTATCCACGTAGTTATTATCGTTCGTATGTAAATTTATATATTTGGTAATTCTTCTATTTGTCTCTCTTTTCATACACACATTCATTTATGGTTCGTTCTTTCGATTATAATCATGGAATTAGATGATCTCATTGTTTATTAAGTAATTTTAGACATAATATTCTCTCTCTCTCTCTCTCTCTCTCTCTCTCTCTCTTGATAACCATGTCATATAATTCGTAAGTGAGAAAACGATACAAAGCCTTGTAATCACAACTAAAGAAAATATCTCGCCAAGAATTCCACATTTTGTGTAAAGACTGCTTAGCTGGTTATACAACGGTCTGACACATTCATTAGATTTTTTATAAACTTTTTTTCCTTTTAGGGATTAATAAAATTCATTGTTTTCTATGAAGATTACGATTCTAATGAAATTTATAACCACCTGACTGATAAAATATTTCTTATAAAAGCTTGTGAGGCAATATGGTCAAACTTTCCTAACATGTATGTTTTTTAAATGAAATAATACTGACGATAAAAATGCAGTAGGCGTTGCAACTTTTCTTTACCGGAAATCACATTCATCATACGTGGTTTTTATTATATAAACGAACGAAAAAATCATGTATCTGAGTTTGTTAAAACTTTGCAAATCATAGCATAAAAAATCTTACCTTTTTTAAAAGAGACTAAAAGTGTTATTTTGATTGTATAGTTGCTGGTTAAAAATATCATTTCTTTTCAACTCCTAATATCAGCGTTCATGTACTTATCATAAATTGTTTTCAAATTCAGTTAGTAAAAATATTCATTTATCTTCTTCACTCGACGGGATTCACTGAAACAACGCAGTAGCGAATGGGAGGAGCCACATGCCACCACCCCTTTTCCTAGAGTAAGTTTTCTTTGGTTAAAATTATGCTCAGGAAACGGTTACAATGCTTAAGCTTCTGGGGCCTTTACCTTCTGGGCCCCCACCGTATGAACCTTCCCACAAACTTGTATACTTTTTATCCCCACCACCCCTTGCCCCACCCATCAGACCATATTCATGGATCCGCCACTACGATGCCAAACTTCGAAAGGTACTGGTGTTTTCGTTTCAAAACAAGTCACTACCATTTAAACGTTATGGGATTGCAAACTACGCGCACAAACTAATTACCTCGGAAACTGAAGAGCTTGGGTTCCTCTACTGACTTTCACATTTTCGCACAGGTTAAAAATGAAGGAAAAGGCATCCCCGAGTTTTCCCACTGGTAATCTTTGTTATGTAAAGAGAAATGTGTATACCCATTTCAGATTTAAAGAACTACAATTCTCTTAATTTTGATACACGGTTAACTGGTGTTTGAAAGCACTGGGCTTTACTTCTGACGTGCATCTCATACTTCTCTTCAGAAACTTCAAAGGTACCTTAATTTTGCTTTAAAAAGCCGATAACCTTTGCTCATATTTTAAAATTTTATTTATAAGTGCACTGTCAGAAAATATTAAGATACTCGTAGTATATAGTAAAATAGTAATAGTAAATAGAGCTGGAGAAATTTATTTCTGTGTTTCATAGACAGGCAAGGTTTGTATACTTTATACTGTTTCCAATACAGTTTTGCGGCACACAGAACAGTAAATTTCATCAGCTTTCTGCTTTATGCAGCACATTGTTTTCCTATCAGTGATCGAATCTAAATGTCTGTCATAATAAGTGAAAGACATGTAAATGAATATTAACATTCACTTCAATGCTGGAGTTTTAGAGCAAGCAGTTTTTTTTTCGTGTCTTTCCCACTTTTTCAGTTTTAAAAAAAAAAAAAACATTGTGAAAACTTGACAGCATGCAAAAATTACGCAGCTCAGAAATGAAGTGTCTGAAGTAGGAGGTATTCCAATGAGCATGGGCAATTTTGTGTTTTATTTTTTTAGAAAAGCACATGTTTACGAAGAATTTTACTTAGTTCAAATACTAGCAAGACGTATATTAGATGACTTTAGCAAGTCATCACAACGAACAAAGTTTCGGGGTCAAGCGTGTAGAACTATTATGTTAGACTTCTGATATACATACGTGTCCGGCGAGCTTTCCCACAGAGGGATGAGATACAAATTGTATATAGTGAGTCGCCAGATGGAAGAGGCGCTTAGTTAGCGTCGATGATGCTGAGTGTTCAAATGCAATACACTGCTGTTTCCGCTTTTCACATGTTTAGGCTCGAAAAGTAAGCAGGGGAGATAACAATGTGAATTCTTCCATTAGTCGAATATAGTATCCCATGGTCAACTAGAAATTCATTCAGATCACCTTGGCCATTTATGAGAGACAGAAGTATCCCTCAAATATATATTGGCATTTGGCGAAGAAAACTTACAGAAAAATCATACATTTTGTTAGCCAAACATTGTGAGACAAAAATATGCCTTGGATATATGTCGGTGCAGCAGTTGACATCTTATATGTCTGAGCAAAAGATAAACCCCCAATTTATTCGGACTACCTCGGCTATTTTTATGATTCGATTAGTTGTAGGATAGACCGATAAGTTACGAATGATGAAACAGTTCGATGCATGCGAAAGTTCTGTCAATCGTTATTTAGTAAATAGCAGAGGTGGTCCGAATTGAAGCTTACGGCATACATCAGCGGTATGACATCGAAGTTGCGAATGAGGGAAATGTATATTGTCTTTAAAGAGATCCATGTAATCAGCCAATCGGAACTCGAGAAGTTATCATGTGATGTACTTAAAGTTTGTATTTAACACAAAGCTAACAAATTAATATGACAATTTTTAATTATTGCTCTTTTCATACACCTGCTATAACTTGGTTATGCTATGATGTCTGTCTTGTGCAATTTTGTTTCTGCACAAGAACTCGAGTTGTCCGCTATGTGCAGGTACCAAACTGTATGAATGGCTTGCAGTTGGGGTAAGGAAGAACTTTACTGATTTTTGGGATAACAAACGCAAAGGTCAAGTAACCGTGACTGAAAGAAAAAAATTGTTTCCGCAGTATAACTAGAGTTCTCCACCATCTACTGTTACCAAACTCAGGGATGACTTGCACTGAGAAACAAAAAAGATGTCCAAGAAGAATCCTATCGATTAGGGGCTCAGAAGGTCAGTCTTGCTCACTGACTCAAAGAATAAAAATAATTTTCGCATAATAACATGAGTTATATATGCCATACCTGTACCAAACTTTGTGGGTAACTTGCACTTAGAGAAAGAAAAATTCTATCTATCTTGAGGCCAATGGTCAAGGTCAAGGACACATCAACTGAAAGAAAAATGGTTTCTGCACATCATTTACATTTACCTACATTGGGGGTTGGCAATATCTTGTTCATGCTATTCTTGTTTTTTATTGTTCTGTGTCAAAATATAATAAAATACGTTAACAGTTCTGGTTAAATTTTGTCGAAGACATGGACTCATAAGGTCTTTACTAATTGTATTAGTGTCCCTTGTACTGCTAAGTACGCATTCTATTAATAGATACAAAAATGTAAACTATCATATTGTAATGTATTAATATCATACTACAATTTAGAGGAAATCTCGACAAATTATGAAACCCCCATTATAATCTCGTGGAAATCTCGACAAATCTGGAAACCCCATTACAATCTCTTGAAAATCTGGGCAAATTATAACAAATCCGCCACATTATGATGGAAATCTGGGCAAATTAGGAAAATCCCACTACAGTCTCGTAAAAATCTGGGCATGTTAAGACAAACGATACTAGCAATCATTTATAGTGGTCCATGAATATGTAGACAGTGGATATATTTAGACTTAAGGACCGATTTATTCACATGCTATATATACAAAGCAATGCTCGTTATGAGCAGCATTCCGATTCTTCAAATTAATCAGAAAATATGACATAAATGGTGGGTGTTTTCTCCCTACCCCTAACATTACAACTATTCGAAATGTCTTGGTAATATATATATATATATATATATATATATATATATATATATATATATATATATATATATATATATATGATTTTATGTCTTGGCATTGAAATATTTCTAATCATATACAAATCTGTATTATTTCCAAATATTTGTGGGGTGAAATAATACTAAGAGGTTTGATTGTCAAGTGTTGAATTCATTCATTGCGGTAGATCAGATTTAAGTGCAGATTTTATTAGCTGAGTGTCTCAATAACTAGTTCACTTTTATCGTGGGGAAATTCAGCTCACGTGAGTAATGCTAGAGCTCTTGAGAGGAATGATGACGTCACTGATGTGATATATTTAGCTGCATAGACGTGCCTAAGACGTATTATTAGTTTTTAGAAGCTGCAGTGAAGTTTCTTCTGAGAGAAAGAGAGAGAGAGAGAGAGAGAGAGCGCGAGTGGGGGAAACCACACTGAAGAAAGTTTTTGTTGGATTTTTCATTACAATTTATCCTTAGGGAACTGAAAATAACTTACGACTCCTGAGGTAAGATAAATCTGTAGAAAGCTAATTATGGAGAGTTAGCAGAGAATTTTGTATTTCTTTTATATTGCTTTCATCTTTTGATGAAGAATATGATCGTTCACTTACGTATGTTTGCTGAATGATTCCAAACCAGTTTTTGTTGGAAAGAGTGTATTTATTACAATACGCTTTATCAATGTTGATAATTATGTTCTATTTATGTAGATGTCATCATTTTAGCAATGATTCTTTGCACACTCTAGATAAAACCTTAAGAAAAGAATATATATATGAAAGGTAGATAGATGGATGGCAATTAGGCTGTTAGCTAAGTAGGTAGATAGGAAGGCAGGTAGACACGTGGATAGGTAGGTATAAAGAAGAGCAGTATCAGAGATCATTACTTCAAAGAAAGAACGATAATTTGATCGGAAAGAAGAGAATTTCTTACAGTTATTTACCTTTATGTTTGGCATTCATATGGCATCAAGCATTCACTGTATTATTTTGATGAGGTTTCGTGTAATATCCGTCAGTCTTCCTCTGGCTTTTCCAATGAAATACGTACTTTTTTGATTTTTATGACACTGTAGGGACGATTTGTGGTAATAAACCTGATTGCGATAATTGATTTTTATCTATATTCTATTGTACTTTGTTGTATCGCCTCAAATCTTGAATGACAATTTTTCATCCGTTTTTCCAATCATCCATTCTTCGTTAATTGGCTATAGGTAATAGATGTTTCTATCATACGTTTGACTAAAATCAGAAGGAATTTCTCAAGTACACGTGTTTTGTTCTTGTTTTAACTGTTTCTGTTGTTGTTGCTAATGTGTGTGTTTGTTATCGTCTAGTGTATACTTACAGAAGAATAGTTATATTGGTTAATCATAACAATAGCCGACTGTTCAGACTTCGTATATGAAATGAATCTATTATACAGGCCTTCTAAATAAAACTCAGTTAAATGTGAGTGTTTTTCTTTCCTATTCACTGCTTCATTTGGCATATTTAACAGCTCTACTTTCACTTCCGATTCGATTAGTTTTCATCGTCATGTGGCTTAGAAACATTTAAAAATAACATATGAATTATCTATCACAAAGTACTTGAGTCAGCAGAACAAAATTCGTTTGGAGAGAGAGAGAGAGAGAGAGAGAGAGTTTGCATTGTCAGTTGTAATTAATGATATGAGCAGGGGTTACTATAACAAGTCGTACTATGCAATCTTGGTAAAGCCAGTTTTACCCGACAGAATGCTTGCATTATTATTATTATTATTATTATTATTATTATTTTGAACCACTATTTGATTGTTCATTACATTCAAATGGAACGATAGTCATCTCTTTAACCCAAAGGATGAGGTACTGGCATAACTATTTCTATTTGTATTTGAAAATAGAAAATATTTAAACTTTGCGTGACTAAAATATCAATCAGTTTCTAATTATTTTAAAAGACAACAACAACAAACAGCCCATGCATTCAAAATCCTGTATGCAAAATTGCTTGATTTTGTTTACTCTCTTTTGTGTAATTGCTGGTTATTTTTGTATCATTATTATGATTATTATTATTATTATTATTGTTTATGTTATTGTTCTTGTTGTTGATGATGATGACGATGATGATGATTCACATCCTGTCTCTTCCTACACTTCTTTTCTCACCACTACTATTGCTGCTGCAGCTGCTTGGGCCACTATCAGTACCTACACTACGACATCAACTAGTACTGACAATAACACACCACCACTTCGACTGCCATTATATA
>JAECUM010056536.1:0-10600 GCA_016617855.1 Megalonaias nervosa | reverse complement strand
AAAAAATCCTGCGGGCGCCCATGCTTAGATCAATGATCAAAATAAATCTTAATGTCTAAAACAAGAGATTTTCTCTCCCTAATACTTTGCCAGAAATTACATCAATGTAATCAGCACCTCGAATATATGTACTAGTCTGGCTATCACAATGTCTTTTAACGTGAAGTTACGTTTTGGACATAACATGTTTATATTTTAATATTGCAGATGGTATTTAAATTTTGTTCAGAAGTTTTTATAAATGTTTCATAACCCTTATTGATCTGTACAAGGTAGACTGAGATATATAGAATCTATATTGGGGTTTGGACCGAGACAAGGAAATCCCAGTCAAGGGGTTACATTATTTGTCTCCCCACGAGGCTTGCCGAGTGGGGAGACATAATGTAACCCCGCAACTGGGATTTCCTTGTCTCGGTCCAAACCCCAACGTAGATTATTTTTCTCACCCAATATTATCCTTTAAAGTAAGAAAGAACTCCTCCCTTGTGCAATATAGTTCACGCGCCAATGTTTACATGCGGTGCATTAATACAAATATGTTAATGAAGACTGTGGCGTAACGTGTCATCCGAAGTACACAGTTTTTATGCGTGAGTCAAAACAAAATAACAACATTAAACGTTGCATAGTTTTTAGGTATTATCACATTTAATATATGGATGTTATATGAAATTAATAATAAATAGTTAATATTTATTACAAGAAAATGTTTCATTTTCATTAGTTCAATTTAGAAAATTATATTGTACATAATGAAACTGTACTCAGCCCACAGCTCTGTTGTAGTGTAAATACATGTAGAATGAGTGTTCGTGCTTGGGTTATTCACGGGTAATTAGAGATCCGTGTCACTATCATATATAACTCTCCTTTTCTTTAGAGGAGGTAAAACTGTTTGTGACATACTTGAGTTGTAATTAATATTGATTGTAAAAGTACCTCCGTGTATAAAAGACCCTCCAAATACGGACCCCAGCTGATAACCATGTGCTAAACTTTCAAGTTCACTGATTCTTTGAAAATTTATTTTTCTGTCTTGGAAATGTGGCAAGTGTTACAGTGAAATTTGCTTATGGATTAATGTGTTGACGGATAAATGATTCCTTCTGGTTGGTAAGTGCATTATTTGTCATTAAATATTTTAGGTATATTTTTGATTCAACTGGGGCGCAATGGAGATGCTTAACAAAAATAGAATAAAGCATGTTTGACATAACACATTTCTGGCTGTTACTAAGTTTTCTGTAGTTGTTAAGAGCGTTGGAAGACTATGAAGTGTATAGGTCTTTAGGCTATGTGCATAGATCAGTGTTTTCTGTCATAGTTCATTTCACACAGCATTGAGAATTTTATCCTATCTGTAGCACAGTCAATTTTCAGGTCAGCGTCATTAAATGTAGCTGACAGTATATAATTTGTTTCACACGAAGTATTTAAAACTAGTTAGGTAGCTTTAGCTACATTTAATGACGCTGACCTGAAAATGTACTGAGTCAGGCTTGCAGATAGGATAAAACTGACTATGCTGTGTGAAACGAACTATCGTAATACCAAAAAGCTCAACATCGTGTGCGTATGTGTGTCTGTCTCTCGAAATGTTTTATATGGTGCTTTCTCAAAAATGGAGAGTCCTTAAGTTACTATGTTGTTTTGTTATATATTTGTTTGTTGCTGTTGTTGTTGTTGTTTGATTTTAGAACAACTACGTCAGGCATAGCAGAAGACAACAAAGGTTTATTTTTTAAAAGTAGTCCCTAGCGCGTGGACACCTTGAGTGAGATGACTGGTATGAGATGACTGGACTGAGACAAGAAAGTAAGGTTAGCAAAACAGCTAGATTCCTCTGTCACATGGGTGAGAAAATTTAAGTCTAAATAATGTCGTGCTGTAACATGAAAACAGACATTTACTTAGAATGGCGGTTTCAGTATAAAAGCTGTGGTTCTTTAACATTTCCCGATATAGCTTTTATTAAAATGTTACTTTTTTCCATCCATTAGCAAGTTTTGATCAAAATATGCAATTACCAGCTGTGCCAAAATATCGATTTTATTTATAACTGAAGTAGTGTCAGATTGGACGTTTGGGATTTTGATACCTGAAATAGACCACGCCTTCTATATTCGATGATTACTTTTACCATGGTCGTCACACGCAGGCGTATGTGCTAAGAGGTAATAAACAATAATTCTAACGCTAGAAGGAAAGATTAACCAAATCAAAGAACCAGACAAAAACATACCAACCCAGCCACCTCAATACGTTGTAACCGAAGTGGCAGCGAATTCCTGATAGTTGCTGTGGATGTTATTAGTTTATTAAGGTTGGCTGAAGGTGAACCACGGTCGTTTATTTTAATAATTTTTACGAAGTACAAATCAAACTTATTAATATACATTGGAAAATATTTACTCGATTTTCACTGTCTCTAAATCAATCACCTTTTATGGTTCATTATCTTCTCTGTTTCGTACCTGTGACGTCGATGGTTTTCCATTTCCACCAACACCAATTAGAAATCACCTATACTAATTGTTTTATCCTCAATAGCCATCTAGTAGAGGTTATTAATAATACTGAGACTACATTATGCAGCTGCAAGAATTTCCGAATAAACACGTATTCGAAAATGCTTTCGCACTGAAATTATTTTATCAGCACCGCTTGCCATACCAGATACTATCGATATAGTCCCGACAGCTAATCCTGTGCTGTGCTTACAGTTCCCGCAATAGCGAGACTAACGGTTGTCGCGGCCGTGACTCTGCGAATAGCATCTACCACCAAACACAAACGTGTGTATTTCGCAAGCAAAACAGTTCTCATTGGTGATTTGATCTTGCAGATTTTCAGCTTCGATTGCTTACTCGGTTCGCTAACATTGAGGGTCTCCCTTAGTGCTTCTATTAATAACGTAATCTCGTAGTTTTAATTTCCCAAAAAATCTCGCCTTCTTCATTTACAAAACGCTCATGCACTTCTAACAAAGAATTCTTTTCTACTGGTACAACCGTTATACAATTAACAATCATTAAAGTAAACACATCCTTGATCACTCGGGTAAGCCGATGATTAGTACTTCGTAAAAGTCATTAAAGTAAACATTGTTTGCGATCTATCCTTAGGCACACTAGTAAGCTACTGAATTTTAAGAGTAAGTAAGAGTCATTATAAGAAACGACTACGGTTCACCATCACCCCACCTTAACAAACCAATAATCAACCACAATCGGCATTCCTTGCCACTTGGGGTTGGTGGGTTTCTTTGTTTTTGTCTTTTTTAAAATTATTTTGGAAGTCATTAATGCTAGCGTTAGAATTATTGTCGATTACCTCGTAGCACATGCGACCGCGTGTGACGATCATAGGAAAGGCAGTAAGGTCAAGGAATATAGAAGGAGTTGGTCTATCTCACCTATCAAAATCTAACTCGCCCAATCGGACACTACTACTGGTCTGTACAAACTCTAGCATGTTAGTAACCGAAAAGAAAAAAAATTAATTTAAATATAAATGTGAATTAATATCATTTAAATAAATAATTATGTCAATAAAATAAATAAATAAAACAGAATCGTCAGAGTAACCATTATTTAAAAACCATCGGCTAGGATGCATAGGTTCCATTTATACATACATCAAAACATGTTTATAAAGACGACACGCTTATAAAAACCACCTCAGGACTCTCATCAGAGTAGTCATGGTACACGGGTTTTACTATGCCTCCTTAACAATTCTACATCTTTCTACGGATGTCTCATTATTAGATTTTATTTATCTGGACAAAATCGATATAATTAATGTAATTTACACTGTTACGTATCGGCTCGTTCAAAGTAACACAAAGAAAGAGTGACTACAACAAGCTTTGTAAATTTTAACAAAAATAATTTATTTCCCTAGAAAACACGGTGAAAAGGTAAATATATGAAACAAGACTTACGATTTACGAAGTAGATCCAAAAATATGTTCAAAATTTGTGAAAACACAGAAGTTAGGTAGAGGACTGTCAGGGGGCATAACTGTTTCTGGTTTCCCGTTTTTTGTGGCCGTTTAGGTTCCAGAACAGTTGTCTGCTTTTACGGCATATTTGGAATTTTTTGAATGCAAAAACATTGGAACCCAACAGAATAAACATCCGGATGCATGTTTATGTAACTAAGCGGCCCGTGGATGGAAAAATAAGTGTTTTCTCGAGGCGTTGAAAATTTTTTTTATTTCCATCTATCAAGAGGAGGTAATAATCATAAACACGGTAGGTCTTAAGCTGCCAACCCTTTTGAATGTATCCATTTATATTTCATATTTCTGAGTAGCCTCTATTTACCGTATGAAGCCTCAATTCAGGAGTCCTATCAGGTCGTTTCAGCCATATCTGCAATGACCGGTGCGTAGGCGCCGTTATCCCTCATATTTAGCGCATTGACCCCATTGTCGGTCAACGGCGTTATTGTGTGAAACTCGATTTAATAAGACAACTTCTTGAGATTATTTCATATATATATATATATATATATATATATATATATATATATATATATATATATATTAATTTTCATTCAGATAAACAAAATAGTGTTTATGGTTCTTTTCTTGAAATGTATGTATGCAATTTATTTATCTGACCGGTGTAATGGCAAGATTATACCTGTATGAATTTAGTCCTAGAAAGCTGTATTCAAAATAATACAGATAAATGACAAAGAATGAGGTAAACAATGATTTGGGTTTGTTTAGCATTATTTCCTATTCTTCTCTACTAGAAACCATCAGTACAAAATCAAATGTCAACAAATATAAATGCAAACTATCAATGCAGTATTTATTTTTCTATTGAAGGTACCAACTTGAATTGATCTTTTTGCAATCTTGACATGAGCAGGAGTGACACCTTATAAAATGCATTTTAAAACCTGTTTGTATTCTGTGTTTCATTTATTAATTGAAAATATGTGCTAATTTTATGCATGACATCAATTTTATGACATTCTGTAGCAATTAGCAAAAACGATGTCTATAACCAAGCACTTAAATTGGGTATCAAATTCAATTGTTCAAGCTTGACCATGGATTTAAAGCAATTAATACTAAAGTAAAGATTATATTCAAGTCAAGTCAAATAAGACCTATTTGACCCATAGTAATACTGACATACAAGTTTCTTTTAAGAAGGTTTTTTTTTCAATATCTTGCCAATAGCTTACTTTATTGCATTGTTGGTAATAGGAAAAGGCCCACTGAGTTATCTCCCCCTTATTATGGCCCTTTTACAAATATTTTTCACTTCTGAAGTTTAGTATTTATTATGCATGGCTATATTCTGCTGAAATAATTTATACAAACATATAAATGTAATGAGGGTCCAAGAGTTGTTAGATTTCATGAAAATAAATAAAATAAACATGGGGTTGGGAAAAGGGTACATGCATTCCTCAGCAGGCTGACGACAAATGTGACATGCTATAGCTTTCATTATTTGTCCTAATTAAAACTGAAGCTATAAACATGTTTTTTGGCACTATCAAGAGTTATAGACTGAGTTCATTTTCATAAAATTAAGTGGGTCCATGTTTTTCTGAAAATTGACAAAAATGCATTTTGAGAATTGCCTACCCCCCACTCCTTTCAGGTCCTGAATTCATGCCGAGCTGCACCACAGAGACGTTGAGACTTCATTTTTATCATTCTTGGATGCATCTCCATTAAAAAATAACTTGGTTTACTTGCAAAAACTGGTATTTCAATTTTCATGTCCTATATCTACATAAGTCCTGTGAATAAACAGTTCTAAATTGATACAGTCTGAATCTCAGTTCCGTTCCAAGATGGCGGATGATGACGTCAGACGAAAGCTAACACAAAATGTCCAGAATTTTCACTGTGAATCACAAATTGTATTGTTCTGCTCCAATTTAGAAATAAATTGAACAAATGTCTTTGTCCAAAGCCAGTAGGGTTGTTCTCCAGGGAAAATAATTATTTAGAAAGTAGATGAAATACAGCTACCACCACTAACAATACACATGTTGTTCCTCATACGTACGAGTGAACAACTCTTTCCAGCACAGAAATACCTTTTCCTTGAGGTATTAGAAACTCTACAAGATGTTATGATGTGACTCTCAACTATGACTGACTACGACTATGACTACGACCGCCCATTTCTTACAGGTAACTGAGCATTTAAAACAAACTAATACGTCATTTCATGTACACATGCACGAAGGACATGTGTGATTTCGAAATCACGTCTGGGTATTACAAAAGCGTAAACAAGTAATAACGTGGTCACAGCCAATCATTTACATAGCTCTTTCTCACTGTTTACTTGATACGAAAAACCGTCATGCAAAAATCGTGCTTACACGAGTCACATTTACGTTTTAAATAAATACGATGTTTCTAACAAACTATTAGACCTTGCTAACATAATCATCACCATAATAAGAATAACATTTAGTGATATAAAAATAAAATAAAAATGAAACAAAGAATTAGAAGAATTTAAATTTTAACACACATGTAATTTGACTACAGTTTCGTAACAACACACAAAATCTTCATTACCGTCTATACTCGCTTAAAAGACGAGACCAACTGCAACTGCACAGACCCAGATCATCTGCCGTCGCATAATGCTCCGGCAGATCTGGGACTGTGAAGTTTGTTAGGAGTAATAAGTACAACAAACAACACGGACCCTGATCTGCATGTGCATTATTCTAATGTGGACCTGGATCTTTGTTGCTTGCAGTTTGACTCTATATATAAGCGAGCGCTACGGTATCCAAAGTCTTCTGTGGTTGAGTGAACTATAATTGGGTCTTCATAGTGTATGTTGTTAACCAGAGGTGTGTGATATGTGTAAATAACAGCGTTATCCACGCCTTGTATATGGAAAACACAACATGTCAATCAAATATAAAGTTAGCCTTTATTGACCCCATAGACATATTATTTGTGGAAAACCAGACAAAATTTACAATAAGGAAAGTTCACTGGATCCCCTAAGGCGGGCCTCCTATTGTAAGTAACGTAATAACGTCTTCCTAAGATAGGTGAAGCGGGTGTGACCTTTGTTATGACGACAACAAAAGGATTCGTGTTTATAATTTAGCTGAACCTGGCCTGTTTAAGGTCACCAAATCATACTGGCTCGTGTTCAGGGTTTAGCCATAATCAGTCTCAAGTACCAGAACAGAATTCTGATTACTATACATTACCTGTAGCGCACTGTCGTTTCTCCAGCACACACAGAGAGAGAGAGAGAGAGAGAGAGAGAGAGAGAGAGAGAGTTTATTGTCTAACTTGGATGATTCAGATTACATCCATTACCTTTTTTAATGTCGTGTTTTTATTTGATTCCTAAATTATGAAAATTTACATTGACAACATGTACATTAGAAAATCTGATCGCTTTAAAACTGAATGATCTTACTCTGAAGATAGTCACACACACACACACACACACACACACACACACACACACACATATATATATATATATATATATATATATATATATATATATATATATATATATATATATATATAAAAGTTATAATGCATATGTGGGGCTTGATTATCAATTAAAGTTCCAAATTCAAAATTAAATAGATACACGCATATGGAAACATGGGTCGTTTTGTTCTGGCATTGTTTCATCCGTTCTAGCAATATTAGTCTTTTTTAATAATGTAAATGTTCAAACTGTAATCCAAGAAAATCTTCTAATTGAATGTAATGATGCCATCAACGATACTTGTTCGTTCTACTGTAATAATGGAGCACTGAAAGTATTGTATATGTGAGTAAAGGAAAAGAATATAAAATGGTCAGCATCAAGTGTATCATTACAAGTGGATAAAAATAACGGTTTCTGGTTGGTTGGATTCAAGTAATGACGCAACGAGAAAAGTATCCATTCACACTTAACTAAGCCAAGCTATGGAAAGCTTCGAAGAAACGGCCGCTGAATGTTCAGGAAAGGAAGTTGATCTGATAATGCGTAGGAGTGGTACGAAAAAGAAAATGCCCGTCAATAAACGTCAAATAAATAAGATGGGGAGTAAGGTGGTGGTGGTGGTGGTGATTAGGGGGAGGTAACTGGATATTACCATGCGAGTAAATCTAATCTAGAGTGCCCTAAGTGCAGTTCATTACTTTTAAGTAAGCAGTGAGATTTCGTCACATCATGCAAATCTGAAGCATTATTACTTTTTACTTGGATGATGGGATGGATGTATTGATGAATTGAATGATATGTACGCAAATAATTGCGTGTACGTACATCCGTATGTATGTATGTATGAATGTACGTACGTAGGTAGGCTTGGTAGTTAGGTAGGTAGGTAGGTAGATAGCTAGTTTGGCAGGCTGGCTTCCTTTACATATGAATAGATGGACTGACGTACTGGCGAACAGATCGAATACCGAACGAATGACGAAGAGCTTGCACGCATGTAATTAGGGTCATTACTAACATCGAACAAGGAAAAGGCAGGTAAGTTAGAGCAATGTGTAATACGTCACAAATATCTGATTATATCCTAGCATTCAGGAGCAGAGAGTTTAATGATAGAAATGTTCATCTGAAAATCAAAATTCCTTTGCAAATGTGGAATAGTACAGAGATTTATTACCGTCCAGACGTCCCGGCTGCTAGGTATGCCATCATCAACCACAGATACTAGGAAGTGTTATATTAATCGTGCTGACTCTTTATTTGATTAAAAGACTTGCTGAATAGTGCGGTTATTAATAGGGTTTTATACCCCTTCTCCCGAACCTATCACCCTCCCCTCCTCCGAAGAACGAATGTGCTTGTGGGTAATAGCGATATTGACTTCTTTCTTTTCGACCATCCATCCGAAAGACAAGTAGGTTTCCGCAACATGTTTGATTAGCTATGCGTGGTTGTCAGTTTTCTTTTCTTTTCTTTTTTTTTTCACACTTAAACCTTATGTGTGACTTATCCATGTATAAAGGACCACTCCGGTGGCCTAGTGGTTAGAGCGTCCGCCTCGGATGCGGGAGGTCGCGGGTTAGAACCCCAGCCGAGTCATACCAAAGACTTATAATAACAGTACTAACAGCTACCTCGCTAGGCCCTCAGCATTAAGAGGCTAGTGTTATGACTGGTCGGCATGGTGTCAGGATAATACGACTGGGTGGATAAAAATGCTACATGTATGCGACATGATACCCCAGTGCAAGACACTATAAACTTTCACACTGCAGACATCGTAGCGATATGACTGAAAAGCTGCTAAGTCCGAGGTCGTGGTCAGTGAAGCTGAAAATGGGATATTCTGTGATACAATGACCATTACAATTGGGTAAGGTTGATACCCAATTCTGTTTCTTAGGCCGAGGCGAAACATCATTGTTACTGGAGCCGAGCTTATTATTATTATTATTAGTGTGTGTGTGTGTGTGTGTGTGTGTGCTAGTCAAGTTTCTTGCATACATTTTGAGGTTCAGCATGAAGCATCCCAAACCCAAATTTTATGCAACTTCATAGCTGTATTACATTTGAGGAAGGGTAGTTTCCTATTGAGTCTCCGACCAATAGATCAATGGTCAAGGTCGCTGGACGTGAAATTGCTAAATTGGTAGTGTAACAACAACGGTGAATGGGTTGAATCAGCCATTCTTTTTGATGCTCAGTTTTGTCTGTCTGCAGATGGGTAAATATCAACATTTGTTTAGATGATTTAGATTCATGACTCTTGTCATGGCCTTAGCATAAAGTGGATTAACGACAGTGAATGAATGGTTGACGTTTGTGGACTTTTTACATACATACATACATACATACATACATGGGGCCCCGAGTGGCCGAGTGGTCTAAAGCGCTCTCCGTTACGGATCACTGCCATCTCACCTCTGTCTGCGTGGGTTCGAGTCTAAGATTCGGCGAATGTGGATACGTGAGAAAGCTTGCCAGTAGCTTCTCGTGGGTCGGTGGTTCTTTCCGCAGATTTCCAGGTTTCTTCCTCCACCATTAATACTGGCCGCCATGTATGGCCTATCGTGTGCTGAAAAATGGCGTTAAGCCCCACAACAACAACAACAACAACAACAACATACATACATACATAGGCCCCGTTGGAAGTTGAGAGGCTCGAACCACTTCGACAGTTTTTGGCTTCTGGGCCCTGGTTATATTGTTGTTGTTGTTGGGCTTAACGCCATTTTTCAGCACACGATAGGCCATACATGGCGGCCAGTATTAATGGTGGAGGAAGAAACCGGGAAATCCCCGGAAAGAACCACCGACCCACGAGAAGCTACTGGCAAGCTTTCTCACATATCCACATTCGCCGAATCCTAGATTCGAACCCACGCAGACAGAGGTGAGATGGCAGTGATCCGTAACGGAGAGCGCATTAGACCACTCGGCCACTCGGGGCCCCTCCTGGTTATATTGAAATTTAGAAATGAATCGAATGCCAAAACAATCCCATTTAATATACTATATAAACATTTAAAAGACAAATAAATTAATAAGTTCACATTTAGAGTATGTAAGAGATCTAAAAATAACTGGTAAAATTCGAACTCCCGGCCCCCACCCCCTTTGATTGGGTA